>WTSP01010419.1:0-17450 GCA_025331215.1 Actenoides lindsayi
CTGGGGGTGGGCCTGGCGGGGCGAGGGCAGCCTGCTGGGCCGGCCTCCCTCTTCCCTTCGGCACCGGGATGTGCCCCCGAGGAGGCCGGCAGCGGTGACCGCTTTTCACACCGCGCTTCCCGCCCAAAGTGTCGCGGCAGAGGCCCCCGAGGCGGGCCCGGGACCGCCGGCCGTCCCGGCTCCCAGGCCGTCGGCTGTGCCCGGCCGCCTGGCACCCCGGCCTGCCGACGGCGGCGGCAGGAGGCGCTGCAGAAGGCGCGAAGTCAAACGGGGCAAGCCCAGGGCCCTGGCACCTTCCTGACCCTCGCAGTTGTTTGGAGCCCCCAGAGACTGGGCGAGATGTGGGATTCGCTGCCGGCTGAGCTCGGGCCTGACTTGCCACGCCGGCTGGCCTTGCATGGCAAGCGGCAATGCGGAGGAAGCTCCAGGCTGGCGCCTGCGGGGCCACTGTGCTTGCCGAGGGTGACTAACCAAAAAGGGGTGAAAGTTTTTAAGGAAGAGTCCACCTAAAGCTGCAGGAGTTACGTAGTGTCTTACCAAACTACGCATTCTACATCAGAGGAAGAGCAGCTTTTGGAGCTGCTGTGAAGAGCGATTGCTGCATATATCCCAGCAGAAAAGCTGAAGGATGGTCGTTTTCTTAGAGCTAATAGGTAAGGACAAGTTTCCATGGGTCTTCCTCTGCCATCATGTTTCAGATCATTTTGAGATGCTGCCTTCTTTTCTCTCCCACTGTTGGATATTTTACCACTGCCCTAAACCAGCCATTATTAGGACTTCGTGTTTCAGTAATTGTTTAAGATAGTTCGAATTTGATACTGGTGCCTGTAATAGCCTCATATAACATGGGCACATGCCCAACAGTTCAGACCAAATAAGAAGACCTGGCTTCAAGCCCAGGGTAAGAGCACTGTAACACTACTGCAGGCTGCAGGGATCCTTCTATGTCCATCGTTGTTTTGTCCTGGGCTACTTCTCCCTGAGAGATAAGGATAAAACACAGTGCTGTTACTTTTTTTTCTTTGCCTCCCCTGTGCAAAATAACTCTTAAATATCTAATCATGAATGGATGCCGTGTTTGCTTTGGAGGAATATTTTCCAAAGGTTTTTCGAAATGAGAAATTTACCTCTCCCACATGGTGCTCTCAGTTTGACTGTGATGGCGAAGTAAAAAATATATATAGATATATTATATATAATATAGAATTCCCTGTGTAGGACTACCACAGGAAAAAACAACACAAAAACCCAGAACAAAACAAAAAACCCCGAACAGTATTTAAAACAAAATTCTCTGTGTACAAGTGATGGGCATAGCCAGGAACTGGAGGCACATAGAAATTAGGATAGAGCACAAATATGCTGAAAGAGGAGGGGAGTGCGGACGCGTGACATAAATGAGCAAGGTCTGAACACGACCAAAGCTACAAAGCTCATGATGTGTATTTGCAAAGATTCGCTTCCATCTGCTCCCAGCCCAGGGGTTCACAGGTATTATTTTTCTATGTGAGTTAAGTTCAAATGAGTGGTGATGGTGCCACCAAAATTCTTTCCACTTGTAGAATCAAATTATATCCCACACTAGGTTTTTAATGTAACATTTTACTGCTTAAAAAAAGGGGAGGGGTGAATGACTGGACCTTCAGTGACAGATTTCTGATAGTAGAAGGCTCGTTGATCTGGTAACAAGATGCAACGGTAAGACATTGAATCTAAGACTGATTCAAACCATAAACCAAGAGCAAATTTTTTAAAAAGGGTAGTCAAAATTGATTTCATTGTGCTGTGTGGGTGTGTATATGTGCAGGACAGAACCATGTAGAAAACAAACCTACCAGAAGATGGTCCATCAGCTTATTGCTAAGGAAGCTGTTTATCTTCAAAGAATTATATGAAATTCATGATCTGAAGAATGCGGGAAGGAGAAGGGCTACTGAAAACAAAACACTGTTTAAATTAATTGTCTCAAGAAGTGTCAGCAGACACTTGCTCCAAAATAATTTGTATCTCAGAGGTGTCAAGGATGGAACCCGTAAAACTCCTTTCTAAACATAGACTTACATCCCTCCAAAAATATCAGAGCAGCTCTGCTTAAGATAGTAGTAGTGGGCTTCTTCAGGCTTGAGGAGTCCAGCGCTTGACACTGCAATACAGCTACACGTGCTGAGCATATCAGACAAGGCAACCAGACTAGTCCAGTGGTGCCAAGAAGCACAGCAGTCGCACCAAGAATGCAGACACAGAGACAAAGCTTGGTGATTGGCACCACAAGGCAGGAAATAGCAGACTTTATACTTTTTTACTGTACTGGTAGTCTTTTTTAATACATACCCATTTTAGAATACCAGACATTTTTCCTGTCCTTACCCCAGTGAACACTTCCATTCGGAGGCAGACCAAAGTAACAGTACAGTGTTAGTGCCAGTCCAAGTTTAAGATTGGTTACATATCATCTGAAAGCTGTGGCTGTGGGTTACATGCTATCTGCTATTTCTGTATAAGTTGTGTTCCAGGGTGTAGAAATTTGTATTCATTAGGAGAGAATATAAGCCCTACAGCACATCCTGATTTAATTTTTCCAGAAATCTTTGCACTGTAGATCTGTCAGTTTACACCTAGGTTCTTGGGTTTTTTGTACGTGTGTTCTTACAAAGCCAGTTTAGGTTGATAAAGAAAAAACATAGGCAACTGGCTTGGTCATTTAAAAAGTGACCAAAAGTGTTTATGTGACCAAAAACACTGTTCAAAACCATAAAATAATGATTTCCCATCATTTTTTGGCTTGGATACTGACTGAGATTTGACAGTGGTGAAAGAAGTAGCTCTTTGCTTTGAAAGCCACCAATGCACAAACAGTCTTTGCAAAAGTTTCTGTCGCTAGTTGCCATTTCTTCATAGGAATGCTGATGTTCTTTTATATAAGTCTCCTGTGCTTGCTTTGCTTTTTAAAGCTGTTTGTTAATATAAATGCCGTGGTGTCAGTTAATGAGCAAGACATCTGAGTAAAATGTGACTTCAGCCTGGTTGTGAAACTTGATCCAAAAGGTTCAGTGAAAGTTTCTGAGGTTTAAGAAATTCAGGGAAGTTTGTTTGTTTCGTTTCCGTTGTACTTCTGGTTAGGAGGCAGAAGCAGAAGAGGAGAAAAGGTATGAAAGTGTCTGTAAGATTGTCAGTTTCATTTTGCAGGCCCAAGAGATTCAGATACACTTTAAAAACCATACAACTTCTGTAGTGATCTCCCAAGGTAAATAACAGAAATGTTGTCTCTTGAACAAAGTCAGCTTGATTAAACAAGACATGTGAGACACAGAAGGAAACATAGAAGCAGCAAAATGGCAAAATATCCAGATTTACATATGATATGTTTAATGTTACTTTCAAATATAATACAGCAATTTTTTCTGCAAATAAAAATCACAAATTAAATACAACATTTAAAAATCATGAAAAATTAAGGCTTTGCTGTGAATATTTTCAGAAGTGGATTACTGAATAGGCTACTACATTTAAAAAAACAAACAAAAAAACCCAAAAACAACCAAAACACCCCAAAAACTATTTTCCAGAGTCAAGTGCAGGTATTTTCATTTACCTCAGATCAGGCTGCACGTGTCCTACCAAAGTCATCTGACAATTTCAACGTTACAGTGAAGAGAGGTTTGATTTACCAATAACAGGTTGGACAGTAGAAAGGATGCTTGAGAAAGTATTTACTGTCTCCTCTATCTGAGAGTTAAGCCTCCACCCTTCACATCGAGCACTTCAGAGACCTGCTGCAGGTTTTTGAGTCATACTAAACATCCAGTTTTAAAGATAGGTGGCAGAATTCTCTGTGCTGACCAGTTGCAGGTATTCCAGGGTACCTGATCTGTAGCTGGCTACCCGTGAAACCTTCTGTGTCTTAAATCCTTCATTTTCCCTTTTCTGAAGAATATTGGTTATCATCTCTGCTAAGTCATCTTGTAACCGCTGTTGGTTCTCCCTAAAACAGGATGGAAAAAAAATAATCAGTGATTCACACATTTTTAGTGATCCCCAGATCCCCAGTGTTTTTTTTAAACATTTCTATTCCACGTTTATCTTATACTACTGATGAAAAGTGTGGACGGAACCAAATTAAGGTTCTGGATTTGGAACTAGAATTCAGTTTTCCATGTGATTTTTCAACATAGTATGGATCAGTGTCTGCACAGGAGATCTGTAGCTGTGTCATTATTGACCTTAAAAAACCCATGATCACTTGCATGAAAAGAGACACATGGATTAGATTCACTCCCAGTCAAATTAGACTCTAGCTTTCAACACCATTACTGGCATGAGCACTTCCACTATTCAATTGTAGGTGGCCCTCAGTAACAGAATTGCCACCTTTTCATAGATTTTGTGGTGTATCTGGCTTTTGCTGGAGTACCTCACATAGGACAATTTTAAAGGGCAATTTTATCAGTCACAGCCTGTATGAGGAAGCAAAACATAAAACATCACTGACCACAGTGATCCAGCTCAAGAGGTGTTTTCAACAATAGTTGAATTCCAGAAGAACTGCTAGTTTGATAATTCTGATAGTCTTAACAGATCATATTAGTTAAAAAAAAAAAAAAAAAAAAGAGAAGTTCTGAGTTTACAAAAGAGATGTTCCATAGAAGCAGGCTTCACAGCATTTCCTGCCCAGCCCAGAGGCACATCTGTACTTTCCATTACAAAAAAAACCAACGAAGTTCACGAGATTCTGTCGCAGATTAAAAGTTTGATTGTTTCAGTCTTGTAAATATCCTGAGAAAACCTTTATCTTAGCTTCCTATTTTTGCATAGTTAGGAATAAATGGGCAGAAAATTTTATTTGTGCAACGGCCGCACTGTGTAAGTTTCAGAACTTCTGCAGTAGAAGTAAGTTACAGCATTTATTTACACCTTTCACCACAAGGGAACCCAATATATCCAGAAAACTACAGTTTGCAAAATAATTGCTTCAAGTTGCACTGAAACACTGTCATTTCAAAGCATATAGCAGCAAATTCCCACTTAGTAAAGAGCAACTGGACGCAGGAGTTTAGAGCAGAATGTGAGGAACTGCCACATTTAGTGAGTTTGCAGGAAATAATGCAGTATTCATGTGCACAATACCCAAGAAATAAGTGCCACCAGTTACCCTGACTTTAATTTTTGCATAGTTTCTCAAAAATGCTTCCGCTATTATTAGATTTTATTCAGTACTAATGCAAAATGATAGCTCAGTTGCAGGACATCAACTTCCTATTTTTCCCCTGATAACATATCTCTTAGGTGTTAGAAAGTAAGCTTTTGTTCAACTTTTAAAGACTTTACTCCTGTGAAATGCTACAGTAACTGTCTGCCTCTTCTGGCAGAATGCCACTCAAAATCCTGCGAGTTCCATTCCTCCTACAAATTCCCCCACAAGAGCTCACAGGCATAACACAGTTTTACAGAGAGCTGCACGTTCCGTTGCAGTTATCCTCTCACCGCGCCGTCACGCACAGGTGCCATTGGGACTAAAGTTTTGGGAATATTCATGTTTTTCATTTTACTGTCCAACTCTTGCACTTACCCCATCAGAAACTTGTCCTCTAGATTTCATTTCCCTTGCAAGGAAACGAACCTGTTAAATACTCGTATGTATACAAATAACCTTCAGCATGCACATGGTCCCATAGCATGAATATTTACATGTTTATATGCATATATGCTCTTCAGCCTCTAACTACTGAAGGCAAGTTGAGTGTTTTAAAAAACCCACAAGTGCCAGGGAGGAACAGTGAAAGTGAAAGCTAAAGCACAAAGACCGGGAATTTCTCTTCCCACTTCACATGTAAAGACCATCTTACACAGAAGGAGGTGTTGGGAGATTGTACTTCTTGTTCTCGGTACCCGTCAACCAATAGGTAATCTCTGTTCCTCTGCCCTAAATATGTAAGACAAAGAAGAGAAAGCACAGTTTTGGTATTAGAATGCAATTTCCTGTAGTTAATTTACTTAAATAATACTGTATTGCACATTGCCATATTTGCCTTCGCTTGTTTTCAGTAACTGATGCTCACAGCAAAAGTCATACGCGAGAAGAAGAATAACGTGGGAGATGCAGCTGCACACTCACTCCCTTGTTCCATGACCTGAAACACAAGCCATGGGAGAGGTGAGCTGTGCTGCTTGCCATCAGCTCACGCGTACTGACTTCTGCCAAGTGTAATAGATCGAAATAAATGGATTGGTAGGTAGACGGTCAGGTATCAAAGCAAGAGCAAATTAACGATAGATTTGGCTTCCTTTCCATCAGATTAATTCATCCCACAACTTTCTGTTACAAATGATATGTGTAATTTATTCTCCTCATCTTTATGTTGCCTTAATTTTTGACTTGGATGCGCTTCATTGCCCGCACTGTCTTTATAGACGTGTGTTCAACTACTAAAGGCTGTGATACCAATTGATCTGTAACCCTTGTTCCCCTGGTATTAATTAAGCTGCGGGGTACTCTCAGCTATATAATACTTTTATACTATCCCTGTCTGTTTTCCTGTGTGCACATGGTAAAGGTTACCTTCAAGTACGTTTCTCCTCTCACTTCATACTGGAATTGGCAGTCTGTTCTTTTCAGAATGTTAATAGTGGAGCCATTTACATGAATCCTTAGAGCTAAAACATAAAGAGACAATGAAAGCTCAACTAAAAAATCTACCACATAATCATAGTAAGTATATGTGAAAACTGGTGCTATAGTAGAAGCTCCTTCAATTATTATCAACATAAATTTTGTGAGATTACTTAAATGAGAATTAATTACACCGCTATAGGAAAAATCTGACTCCACTATATAGCATTCTATCTAGGGAGGAATGGCTTGTATAGCTATTGATCTCAAATACAGGTGACTGTGGTATCTGTAGTATTTAGATGACAAAAGGGAAAAGAATGATTGGGAGTTATACTGAGAATAGTCACATGAAGACACTGGGCAGAAGGAAGACAAACTGGTTCTTGGCACAGTTCCCTAATGGTGAAGTTGAAGACGTAATTGCTTCACCTTAAAATATACAGTCAGCATATTATCGCAGCGATGCTGTAATACAGTTCTAGGTCAAACTAAAATCTACAATTCGTAGGGTAAAATTGAATTCCAGACACGTGAGTGTCATATCGTCCGCAGGAACTCAGCCAGCCTGCGTACTCCCTCTCGGCAGCACTGGAGCGTGAACGAGGAGTCATTCTTCATTGCCCAGTGAAATCGTCGGTTATCAAAACAAATAGGGCTTCTTTATTTTTAAAACTTTCTGCAAGCTGAAATGAAATTGTTCTCATCTGAAAACAGACCCTTTGGTCCTGTTACCCTGACAGCTGAAATTAAAAGCTTACGCAAGCCTGTGGATTCCATCCGTGACGCTGTGTTCACCGTATCTCCAAACAAGCAGTAACGGGGCATTTTTATTCCAACCACACCAGCTGCGCATGGACCTAGAGATGGGATTCAAGGAATGAAAAAAACTGATCAAGAGACTACTTGCTTGGAAGGTGTTTCACTGTTGCAGAGCAGTGCAGTGCCTCTGCGTTCCTCACCACTGGCAATACTCTGTACCTCACTTCCCAAAGTGTCTAGTGGTCTCCCATTCCAAACCAAGCCTAGATCTATCAGTCTTACATAACCCATTAAGAGCATAAAAAGGATGCATCTGCACAGTGTTAATTGTGTGTAAACACAATTTCTGTGCAGAAAAAGTACAGTTACTAACTGTCAGTTTTGGAAGCAAGAGAAAAAGAGAATAAGCTTCATTATGGAGGGTTGCATAGTGATGCCTCAAGCAGTTTCCCAGTGCCACTGTCACTTTCACTGATTCCTTCCTCTTTTGGCAGCTTGGTGTTCAGGAGATTGTTGAAACAAGTCAAAACAAAATTTCCCAAAGTACTTGGGATTGTTGAGCTATTTGCAGTTCCCCTTTGATATAAAGTATTTCCATGGATAAATTGAAACATTAATTCCCACATAGGCTTAGCGGTACTTTTGCGTCCAAAAGCATAAAACATAACATAAAAGTCCTGCTTTTTTTTTTTTTTTGGCTAGACAGGCATAGCTGGCCATGGTTGATCTGCATTTTGGTCAAGGAACAGAGATATGAAAAGGCTTATTTGGTACTACTGGCTTAATCATACCAGGAAACATGATAATTCCTCTTACTAACTACTGACTTAAGCTAGGAATGAATGGGTACAGCTTATTTCACTACAGGGAAGCAAACCAGTGGCTTATTTACTTCTACTGCTCTTTCTCCACATACACTGTTTTCAGTCTGATTCTTCATGAGGACAGCAGTTACACATGATGTACTGCCAGATCTTCTATGCTTGTCTGTTTTGTTCAAAAACTAGGCAACAGCATTGTCATTGTGATCTAGCACTACTGTGTACCAGAGTGAATTCCAATGCGAATCCAAACAGGCAGTCCTGGCAGATGTCTCAGTTCAAAAGATCCCATGAAGCTGAGGATGTCCAGAGCCATCATGGAGATGTCTACTGCATGCCGGTTGCCATTCCTCTTTGGTAAGCCACTCACCACCATGTAAGCATCACCAATGGTCTCCACCTGTGGAAACAAAATGAGAACTCGCTATCTGCAGACATAGCAAATTACATATTTACATAGCAAATTACATATTTACATTTAATTACAAATTACATTGCATTAAAAGCAGAAAGGTTTTATCTGATCCTCTTGTTTGTGATTAAACTTTTCTTTCCTGGACAGCAGGATTGATTAGTTTAGGGTAGCTGACACCTTTTTGGTACATGAATGTCTATAACAGTAGCCAGCATTCCAGTTAATGAATCTGTGACCACCCAGTACAGAAAATTTGGTATAAGCAGGCACACTGAAAGCATATTGAAATGAAGTAATCTTGACCTGTTTTTCTGTCTTTTGTCTTTGCTTAGAAGGCAGATTACCGAGTCAATCACACAATCCAATTTGATTTGTGTGTTCCTTGCTGGTTAACTGAGCAAAAGTGCAGAGCAAATCACCTTGTAAACATCGTGGTGGTCGAGGATGTGATCGAAGTTCTTATAGATATCATTCAGCATATCTACCACCTCCATAGGGGTGCTGTATTTGCAGAGTGTGGTGAAGCCAACAATGTCACTGAAGTAGATAGTGACTTCTTCAAATAGCTCTGGCTCTACCAAGCCAGTCTCCTTCAAAGACTTTACTACTGGCCTATGGAAGTAGAGAAGGCAGAAAGACAGATGAGTAATGTTTAACATTAAAGGTATTTTTTCATGCAACCCAACCACATCATTGCTTTCTGTGTAGGAAACATCATATAGTTCACTTAAAACTACCACTGTAATTGCATTTTAGATGCCCATAATGCCTTTCAGCCAGGAACCTCAAAGCACTTACTGATGTTAATTAATGTGCTACAGCCTTACAAAATCCAAGTGTGTTAATAGTCACAAGGAAACTGAGGCACAGGCAACTGAACTTCTTGGCTAAAGCCAGAAATAGGGATTTTGGGTCAAATTTAAAACTGAAATTCTGAAACTTCTGACATGTAGACCTACATTCTACCCACAGACATATGCCTGTAAGAGCAGACATATTTTTCTGTTTCCTCAGCGCAGAATTAATTTCATCCTGATAATTACATCGCCTCATCCTGATTTCAGATGAGATATCATAATCCTGTGATTTTATGGAACAAAAATTCAACACCATGACAGTCAATATCGATTCAGAGGGACCTTAATTTCCTTGCATTTCTAAATCCAGGAAAATATCTGTTCCTCGTGGTGATGTTAGAAGAGAATAACTGAAAGAGACCCAGAAAATTATAGTTGTTGCACAATACTGCGTTCCACCTAAAATGAGAAAATAATAGAGTGGCAGGAACAACAAAGAGTGGAAGGAAGCGTAGATTCCTTGTCATGTGGTCTACACAGACAGATCATTTCAAATTTTCCCCAAAACTGGATTGAACAGGCACTTTTTATTTTAAGGTGAGTCGTAAAATGAATACCCTGACTACTTAAATACCCTTGAAAATAGTAATGACATAACAGGATAGTTTTACTATTCCAAATGTACCCAATGTCAAAATTACTGGTATTGCAAATATTATAATATCAGTATTACTTTCCCTATACCATACTCTGAAGCATCCATCTAGCCCAGAATGGCCCAGCCTGGTCCAGCTCACCTCAGCCCCTCTGTTGCATTGATAAACCCCAGTCTGAAGTTGGACTGAACTCTCTCTCTCCATCTGGAGACACTCCTTCTACCTAGCAAGGTGCTGGAGCAGAGCAGAGCTCTGTGATGTGGGATAACTATAGATTTATATGTTTCCAGGAAGGCAGTGAAATAAAGGTTTGTTCTGGAAAGTGGGATCCTGTGCACGAAGGTAATGGGTCCCAGTACCATCTTGGCGTGAAACTCTACCATAGGATGGAGACATGAGGGACAGCCTCTTCTTGTTTCCTTTCTGGCAGGATCAGATTAGAGGCGAAGGCAAAGGAAGATTAATATTAATCCCAAACCCCACTCTCCAAGAATCAGGTGATATATGTAAACAAAATGCCAGTGAAAATCCTTCTGGCCAGTTACCTTGGAAGTAACATGAAATTAAGCCTGTCTGCTCTGTCTCGCTCTGCTTTGTATAGCTCCGTCCTTTCCTCCACCAGGTGCTCCAGGTTCCGGGAATAGAGCTGTAGACGCCGGATCAGGGTATCCATGTAGCTTTCATTGGTCTGACCATGGTAGTTACTGAGAATAACAGAAATGCACAGGAGACAACAAGAAAGGTTGATGGAAGCACATTGTTGAAAGAGGCAAAAAAAGGACCAATGGAAAAATTCTCCAGTGTTTGACTTCCATGTAGTTAGAATAAAGAGTGCCTCAAGTACATCATTCCTCCTCTTGCTTGGAGGGCTTCCGTATATGAATTGAAAGCCTGTGATCCACACTTGTGTCTTGGATCTGGTAATTCTTAAAGCACCCTTAAATCACCTAGCCCTGCTAATATTGTCAACTCCGGGTTACCTGAGGTAATCCATGAACATTCATTTGTAAAAAGTAACTGAGAAGCTCGAATCCTGAAAGGCATCTAAAGATAGTTAGGTAGAAAATTGCACAGGGGAACTTCAGCCGGAAGGATTAAGACAACTTGGGGCTGCCTGTGTAGAAAATAGAACAATTCGATGGAACAATTAGCGGCCTCTGGGCTAGTTGTGCGCACAAGATCCTGCAGACTTCAGCCTACTAACTCCTGGAAGAAGAAGTATGGTAACAAGTGCCACATATAACCCCTGTTTGTCAGAGTAGCCCGTACTCACCAAAGCAGTCTGAAAGCAGATGAGGTCAGGCTGACTGGAAGAGTCAGATTAGTATTGTACCCAACTGGACTTTAAAACCACTCTTACTTTAAACAAATCTTTGTGTCAGGAGTGCACCATCTTAGACCTTCCATGAGGAGAACACTCTGTTGCACGTGGCAAGAGGCAACCTCTTTGGTTTTTGCAGAATGGAGGCTTAGGAGCTGAACCAGGACACCCCTCTATTCAGCTGCAATAAAATTATTCAATCGATCCATTCAGTTATGCATAGTGCAGTTGTCCTGCCTATGTAAAGTGTAAAATGATGCAAGTGCTGTTGGGGTTTCTTGATGAGGAGAGCTTTAAAAATGGAGGAGCAATTGCTCAAAAGAAGTAATTAAAGGCTCGCTTAATTCAGACCAAACTCTACAGGTGAAAGGCCTGTATAACCCCACAGGGTTTATCCAGCTATGGTGCTTATTATCCCACAACTTTATACCAACAAAACCCTGTAATTAATATTTCTGGTGAGTTACAACCCAACACTTGTAGTCAGCTTAATTTGGGACCATCCAAACTCATTTATGGCACAACCCAGCTCATCCAAACTTTCTAATCATCCTCCAAATATTTATGTGCATTCATTTCCTGAAACTTAGACGACATGAGTCACTATCCAGCACTTGAGTAGAGACAGGGGGTGAATTAGTTGAATGGTTTAAATCTCTAATTATCCAGCTTCTACTTTTATAATGTACCAATTTGAGGTATGGTGATCATCTTACCCCCAGCTAATACATGCATAGATGTTCATGTACACACATGTACGTATATATATGCACGTGCTCACCTACTTTGCTGCCAAAGAATAAAATAGGATCTAAGTGAAGACACTCAGTTTTTCTACTGACTGTATCATAATCACATCAGCTTACACACTTAAAAATATGATCTTTCTAAAACTTAGGAGGAGTTTGGGGCTTCTTAAAAAAACAGAGCCCTTGCTACTCACCTGAATATTTTAGCGAGAGTACTCTCAATTTTCTTAAAGTCAGGCCTTTTCTCTGGATCTTCCTCCCAGCAGCTCTTCACTAGTGTATACACCTTCAAAGAAAAAATGGAAGGAAAGTCCACCTGAGTAATGGACGTAGAAGGATAGTGGTGCTAAATAGCACGAGTTCATCAGGGAATTTCCAGCTACTCTTGACCAGCAACATATTAAAATGTGTGACTAACTGTTTTGAATCTGTGATGAGGACACTCACGGCAAGCATCGTAAACTTAACTCTGTGGTGACTTAGTGACATGATCTTAACTTGAATTTTCAACACATAAATGAAAGGCAAGCAAAATATACCTAGTCTTGCAGCTAGTGCCAGATACAGTTACTGACACGGAGATAAATGTTGTGGTAATTATATTGCAAATAACTTCAGTCAGGGATTTTTCTGAAATTGATGATTTAGCCAAATAGAATGGAGTTTGTTGCTGAACGTGTAGATGTCTACAATACAGATATTTTCACCCTAGCAAGAAGCCCTAGGGGCTATACAGTCAATGGAGAGAGGTATATTTGAGGTGTGATTCATCCCATCCTAAAGATATCTAAAATAGGTCAGAAGAGTGGCACCATATAAGCATTCATTTCTGTCCAGTGAAATAATTTTCCTGAGTTTCATTTCACTGGTACCAACTACAGAATAACATTTTTTCCCATGAGGTTAGGGCATTTGGCATAAAATGTGCATAGCTTTCATCCTCCCATGATCATGAACTCTATTTTGGCCAGGACCTCCACCTTCACCCAGAAAATGGCTTAGTTAATTATTAGCTTACTTCCATCTGTCTTTCTCCCACTGTTTCCAAGGACAAGTCTGGTCGGAAAGGTTTTACTCCTTTGCCACTCTCCACTCTGTAAAGTTTCTCTAACATAGGAAAAAAGATGCAAAGTTTTAAACAAACAAACAAAAAAAGATAAGAGGGACATTTCTCCTGGATCGTGTCCTCTGTACAACCTGTTACTGTACAAACAGAAGCCTTGAAGACAGTTCCCTCATTTTGATGTGAATTTCAACTGTGGAGCTTTTCTAAATATATGGCACAAGATCAAAACAGGCTGGCTTGAAGGCCCTTGAAAGCAAAATGAATAGGAATGTACATGAGTATTTACTGGTCACGGTAGACATGGTTATGGCATCTTCCCAAATGAACGTTAGGTATTATTAGTGTGCTTCTCAGCATGAAGTATAGCTATAGCAAAAAACAATGTGAAAAGCCCATTGCAACTTGATCAAAAGTATGGAGACATACAACTCTCATCAGATCATCCTGCTGATGCTCAGCTTCCTTAAAATTAGGCTATTCATGTATATAGTTTTAAAACATTGCATTTGTTAACTCATTTGTACTGTTATTCATGGAATGCATTCTATGAAAGCTGTTTGGATTCCAAACACATCAGAATGCAGGCTGCATTTGCACAACTCAATTTAAACACAGAAGTGAGAGCTAAAGCAAAAATCCTTGTCCTTCTCCTCCAGACCTCAAGAGTTCTAGAGGGAGGAAGTTTAAAATAAAGAGAAGCAATTTTTTGCCTCTAAGGGAGAGAAAAAGAAACTGAAAAAGATCTGTGAACAAGCATGAAACACATTTATTAATAACGTCTGGTTATATTTGGGAGAGAATTTTACTGATTATATGAGGAAGGTTAGTAATTGTAATGTTATGTGCAAGTCTAGAGCAGCTAGAGATGCTTAAGCATGCCCAGCGTGCATCATCACTCTAAAAAGATGCAGTAGCTTCCAGCTTTGTGTTGTAGAAATTACAGACTAGAGAAGGAGATACTTGAGACTTGAGTCTTCCAAATGCTATGGAGTGGAGAGACTGCTAAGAAGTCTTCTGTGGGCTAAGAGGCAGAAGAATCTGTGTAAATCTCACGTATGCAAGAGGAATGTGCTGGATTTCCCTGCTGTGCACACAACTGAAAGCAGAAGTAACAACAACCATTAGCAGCACTGAAATTAGCTAGTGGCAGAAAGCAGTGGAACAAGGAGGCAGCTTGAATTGGCTGTTGGTACATGAGAAGATTTCACGGTCTTAAGCAGTGAATGATGTGTTTCTGCAGAAGAGTGAAGCAGCTGACCTAACAGCTCTCTCACAAAGAAATCAGTGAATAGCACTATGACCTAGAAACTTCTATACATTAGAAATCCAGTTCTGTATGCCTGGTTTCTTTGGTGAACTTCTTTTCTCTCATTAGTAGCAATATTATTTTATGTTAAATTGATTGATACATATTTGCAGATTGAAAATTGGCTCACTGAGTACCTGGAAGTTGAGTTTAATTTTCCTGATTTGGTGGATGGAGGCTAGGTACAGGGTTTTTTAAACAACTCTTTTAAAATCTGAACACAGCTGTGTTCTTGCTGCTGGCAATGAAATCTTGGAGAAGTAGTTGTATCAGTTGTCCTGAAATATCAATATCATGTCTTCTAACTTGCAGGGATTCATTTCTGATAGACTAGCCATTGAAAGGCTTTCTGCAGGAGGCATAAAACCCAAATGAATATAACATGCCACAGGGACATTTCTTTGCCCATTACCACTGACTCTAATTTGGTATTATTTTCCCTCTTTTTATCTTGGATATTTTAAATTAATGCTCACCCCAGGTATGAGCTACTCTTTTTCAAAGTTAGATGATGCTACAAACAAAATTCAAAGGTGTTAGAATAAGTATGGTCCGCCCTCTTGCTGCCTCATCCTGGCTAATGAATGAATCCAGACATTTAACTGAGAAGCCACTTCAGCAATATATAATAACACTCATTCATTTTTGTTACAGGAAAATTTGATGAACTGCTGAAACTAGGCTGAACATGTTTATTCAAATTGCATAATCAAAAATCAAGAATAATACCAGAAGCCATTAGATCAGCAATATGCATCCTAGACACCTACTAATGTTTAAAAGGAAAAAGCTTTGGGAAGAAAACAATCTCCTCGCTGAATGGAAAACTTAAAATTTCAACTGAAGTTTACAAAGCAGGGGTTTTTTTTTAAGTTACTGAATCTAAACTTACCAAACAGGCTTCAGGCCCAGTAAGTTTATTGCTGTCTTACTAAACATGCTGATATATGTGACCATTTCCAGCAACAGCACCTAGAGGTGCTAAAAATTCTTCCAGTTGGATGGATTAACCTAATGCTATTTGAAAGGGATAGTCTTTCTAAAATGACAAAATGCAGTGTTGAGAAGCAGGTCACAGTTAAAACAAGTAACCAGCTTGTGACTATGGCAGCCAGGGTCAAGTACAGACCAGTGAGGATGCCACCACATCTCAGAAGAGCCCAGAAACACTTAGTCTGAGGCTACCTTAATAACCATGAACATAGTACAGAAAGGTTGTAACTGCTCAATAAACAGTTAAAATAATGTAGGTTGCTATAGATTTGCTTTGCAAGCAAAAATGACCAAGGAAGAACATTTCTCTTTCCTTTCTTCATCTGTTTTGGTGATCTTTGTAAAATCCTTGCATTCATGAGAATTGTGCCTGTCTCTTCCCAAGTAAAAGGAATGGAAAGACTTTTATTTTCTCTGTCTTATCTTAAGCATGGAGTCCTGAAGAGTTTGCTTGAAGGGGAAGACCCTTTAGGTCTATATTTATATTAAAGAGTCGGTGATGTGAAATACTGTGTTGCCCCAAATATGAACATCGATTTGCAGTAATGGAGGATGATGAATGTGCCCCAGAAGTTATTCTCAAATGTAACTCAGGAAAAGAGCTATTAGGCTGTCCAGCTGCTGCTCTAGATGTTTTAACAAATGTGAGGTGGATCTATCAGAATGACTCAGAGGTTACGGCATTGTCTAAACTTGTTGCTGGTAACTGTCACTAGGAAAATCCCAAACCCACACATGCTTTTATGTCAGTTCTAATATACAGTAATGCTTGTGTTCTGGGAACTGGAATTGACTGGGCTCTTAGCCACTGGAAAACAACATCATAAAATGGGTTTTAATGTATGTACTACAGGAGAAGATGCTTTTTCAGACAGAAGTTAAATGACTCAAGTTCATTTTGACAGGCTTGAATGAAGTCTGAATTGCCAGCTTTTAAATGCCCACTGTTTTTGTGCCATGCTGCTAGGTATTTGTTGTTCTGTGCCGATTTACCATGCCTAATATGAGTGAATTATTATATGTTGTGCGCAATTCATAACAGAAAACCCCTTGTGGCCTTAAAATGTTACAGTAAGTCTGGATAGCATTGTGTAAAGTTAACTTCTGTAATGCCATGGCCAAGGTGAGGGGGGAGCAGAAAGGGCAAGAAAACTCAGTGTGAATTTTATTTGCAGAAAGAATAAGGACATTTGCCCCCACTGTGAAATCCTTCAAACAGGCTCTTAACTCATCCCACAGGAGGGAAGCAGCAGTTCAAACAGCTGTCAGAGACAATGCCTTTCACAAAACATGAAGAATGGGCCAGTTATAGCTACACCATCTTGGAAGGCTGTAATGGAGGAGAAATTTGTGGATTTACCTTTATTGTCCCGACATAGTCCAGTATAGAAGGTCTCCCTGCGTAGGATGATTTCTTGAGCAATGATCCCATAGCTGTACACGTCACCCTTCTGAGATACATCAGCATGACGGAGATGCTCAGGAGCTGTCCACAAGTCTGAAGATCCAGATGACAACAGGAGATGAGGTAAAAGGGGAAGGGAGAGAACTCATTGAAAAGGGGTGATCCTTCTCAGAGTATCCCTTGGTTGTAGTGATACTTCCTTTTACTCTTTCCTTATCAAACCCAGAGCTCACTGGTGCAGTTTACTTCCTACTACAACATTTTTCTTGAGAAGCTGCCATCGATACAGGTTAGATAAACCTCTGACGTGGTAGTTTTCAATTGCCTGGGATTTGCTGACCCTGCTATTTTCCACTGTAGATGCAAACCCTCACACCTCCAGAAAAGTTAATGGTTCTTGGCAATGAACTTGCTTATCTTAGCTACCTTTCATGGGTTTTTTAGAAATAGCCTATGCATCTGTCTAAGACCAAGTGAAGGAAAGGAAAGGAAAGGAAAGGAAAGGAAAGGAAAGGAAAGGAAAGGAAAGGAAAGGAAAGGAAAGGAAAGGAA
>WTSP01010419.1:21631-54303 GCA_025331215.1 Actenoides lindsayi
GTCCAGGTTTGTCACAGGAGGGCAAAGGAATTGTGGGAGCTGGTCATAAGGGTTTTAACATCCTGGAGAGCGGGGGCTGGACTTTAAAAGAGCATATACTGAGGTGAGAGGAATTAGAGCTCAGGGGCCATGAAGTGACCTATGTAAATCAAGAAGCCATTCAAGTAAAAACAGACAGGGTGCCTGGAGGTTGGGAAGCTATGGTTTGGGAAAAGCAATACAATAATTTCATGAAAATTTCTAGGTCCCAGAGGCTTTGCCACAGTATCAGGTCAAGGAATACGAAAGCCTGGCAGATCATCCAAGTGACAGTAACTTTCCTGATATTCCTAGGTACATAGAAGTTTCAGGAAGCTTTTGGAAGCCACCTCTGCTAATATGACTAATAACGCTCAGGAGCCCTTCCACAGAATGGATACAGTGTGCCACCCATCCTCAGATGCCACATCCCCATTACCAATGGTGCAGTGAACGACTGGTTGTGAAGTCTTGGTGCCAGTGCAGTCACTGGGCATTTGGTCACTCCCGTCAGAGGGACTGGGATTTCTCTCTCCTTCTTGTAAACAGAGCCAGTGCTACTCCATGTTTTCTAAGGAAACATCTGAAGGTGAACTGCAAAGGGTTAAAGAATATCCTGGGTTTTTATATGATGTAAGGAGGAAGGGAAACTCCATTGCTGCTATTTAAAATGAAACTTAATGCTGAATGTTAACTGAACTTGAAAGTCATTAACAAGGCCAACAAACTGTGACAATTTGGATTAAGGGGGCTTTAGTAAAGAGCCAGATTTTCAATATCTCTTTAGAACAGACACGGCGGAGTCATTCATCAAATCTGAACCAATGCATGTAGAGAAATCAGAGGACCATCCAAGTGCAAACCAATAGCAGGAAAAGGACAACATCTGAGCACTAGCAAAAAGGCAGAGGTAATTGTCTACATTACTTGCAGAGGTACAATGAATCGTTATAGCTATGAATTGTAAAGACTCCTTAGCTACCATCTAGACAAGTACAAGTCTCTAATTTAGAATAGAATTTCCTTTACCATGCATATTGTTTCTTCCTACCACAAGGACCTAAAATGCAAAGATCTGTTGAAAGCTACTGAAAAACAGTCTTGGTTTCTGTACAAGATTAATTTCTTCCCTCTCAAACTGCCTGAAATGGATGGGTCTAGTGAGAAACTAGTGTTTCTCACTCTAGTGAGTGAGAAAATCAGGATACAAAATAACCAGCTTGTTTAGAAAAAGCTAATCCCATCTCTGGATACAAAATAGAATACTTCCATGATTGAAAAAACCCACAGTTTTCCTTCATATGCCTTACCTGAGGCCAGAGAGCAGTGTGTTTTGCAGGTCTTGTGACTGCACAAGCCCTGCTAACCAGAGCCACAGGTCATCAGACTGTAACCTTCTGGTCTTTGGGTTACATTTCTTTGGGACACTCTCTATTTGTTTATTTATAAATAGTCCAAAGCCAGCTCTGGCCCCTATTTCCTCCTTCAGTTCAAGATCCACTGGCTCATCCTGCCTCATACACCCCAGAGAAGAAAAGACTGGAAGGACATACAGCTAGCAAGGAAAGAAGACCTTGAGAGCAGCCTTTCTCCAGAGGATCAGTTTTGCAAGACAGGACAGGTTGATTAACATTGCACTGTCAGCAGCCTGCTTACCTTGGCAATATCGTACATGACGGAGATTTTAAATTCCCAGTCCATGAACGTGCCATCAGGGTAGGAGATTTTATCATTTAAAACATCCTGTCAAGAGAAGAAAAGAAAGGCTCTAATCTACATCAGGGAAAAAGCAGATGAGACATGAGTACCTAAACAGCACAGCCCTTCAACCAGTGACTGAAAAAAGGTAGGTAACCCTTCATTTTCTTTATAGAGAGTACATGCACTAGTGCAGGAGTTGTCTCAGAAAATAGGGAATATTAAATATATTTACACAGAGCTAGAAAAGTGGGGACTCCAGAAAAGATGGGTTTGTGTAATTAAAGGTAAATTGTAAATTTGCTCTTAAAGCCAAGTCTTTAGCAAAGCAAAATAGCTGAGACAGAAAGGGGCAAGGTGTGCAAGAGAAAGAGACAGGAATTTCTGTGTTTTGTGCTCACAGTCCATTTCCTACAAATTTACTCATGGCCTTATAAATTCAAAGTAGACTGTTCCTTTATCTTAAAGTTCCAGCCATTTACAGTTCTTCCAGCCACTATGATTTACATTGCTAAAAGTAAACATCCATGACTATGCCAGTTTACAAGAAAAGAACCAGAGATAGAGTTATTTTGCTGCCTTGCTGTCAGTTTGTTCCAGAGCCCACTGCTACTGATGAGAGTCTTTGTATGAACTCAGAAGCAGAGACAATGTGTGCTTGCAGAAGAGCTGATGCCATCATTACTTCACGATTAGCACTGAAATTATATTGGTAATAATAAACTGTAAGCCTTTCCATATCTTTTGCCAGACATCAATTTACCATTTCCTTTTATAAACAAAAAATAAGGGCTCTTGTCCCTCATAGCACGGGATTTGCCATATTCCAGCCTCAAACTGCTTGTCCCTTATTAATATGGAATATATTATTTTCTCTATCCTTTCACACTCTGGGGGCACTGTGGGGTCTACAAGGGCATCAGCAGAGACAATAACTATGGCTTGGAAAGTAACAAAAAAGTTATATCCTATATGCTCCCCATAGGGGGCTCTAAATGAATACTGGCTGTTGCTGTTCCCTGGGCAGAGTTCTGCCTATACTTTTTCTTGCTTGCACCTCACCTGATCCTCTGGCTGCTGGGAACCACCAATCTGATGGCAGCCACAGCAGCACCTAGGGAAGGCTGAAGAGAGAGCAAGGGAGAGGAAACTCCAAGTGAGAAACCTGAAGCCATGGCTGCTGCATGATTGCCAGAGACATAGAGACACAAATTTTTCCTTTTACTTTGAAAATTGATAATTTGAGGATGGAAGAAGAGCTGCAAAATTCTTTACCCTCAGAGAACCTCTTTCGCAGTACTCAATCACCCCAAAGATCATGGTGTCCATCTTCACAGTGCCATAGAACTTGGTCAGGTTGTAATAATCAATCTGTAGGAGCTAGAGCAGAAACATTGCAGCTATTTTTAAAAGCAATCACTGTTAGTACAGACACACAGATCAAGGATTCTTGTGTAATGTGTCTTTTTGTCTTTGGCCCTGATAAGGTATATGCACTTTCTTTAAACCAGTGTGTACTAAGGCTCTGAGTGAAGTACTTGGAGACATTTGTCATTCCAGAGCCTCCTGGATTGAGACGATAACAGTGGCTGCTGTCGGATATTGCAAGTTAATTCGAGAGCCCACTGTAGTCTCCATTATTGCTTCTCTACTTAAACCTCCCAGTTGACCAGAATAGCCATTATGAGTGACAGAAGGTTGTGAATCAGTCAGTAAATGAGCAAGTAATACAAATTTAAAGATGCTGCATGATATTATGGACTTTATCCATTTATATAGACAATGGTAGTTTACTTTGAGGTATTTTTGGAGCTTATTGAATTCACAGCATAGCTGTGTTGTGTAAAAAGGAAAACTACTCATTCAAAAAAGATGTAATACAGCAGCCAACTTCATCTCTCATGTTGGAAGTGTCGGTATGCACAAGTCAGCCGAGAGTTACTTATATTTAAAGAACTGCACTTGGCATTCAATAATAAGATTTAACTACAACATTCTGCTACTAATGAATTAGCATGATATGAGCAAAAAGTGCATTGCCTTTTAGCATCAGCTATAAAAATTTATTTAGCAAGGCCATATGACAGAGCATGAATCACTTCATTCATTCTTAACTTCATTGGCGTACAATTCAGACTCTGAACTGGTGATGAGATCACACACACAGAGAAAGTTCATCAAGGAATATAAGGATATTCAATATAACAAACTCATTACTGGTCCACCTCACAACTGTGCACAAGCATGTGGCTGTTGGAGTTGACAGTGGAAAGCAATGACTATACTCATAGGCTCTATACCACCCTACAGTGTCCAGCTGCTATGTACAGCAGTTACCTTGTTCAGTTCTACTTTTTGCTTCTCTGAGAAATTACCATCACTGTTTTTGAGATCCTTTAAGATCACCACCTGAAGAAAAAATGCAAGTGGGGAAAAAAAATGACAGGTTTAGTACGTAAAAAAATGTCCATACAAAGAAATATTTCAGAAACACCTGCCTACTGCTTCTGTGTTGGAGTTTCAGTTATCAGCTAATAAGTAACAGCATTATCTCTCCATCAAAAGATTTCCCAGGCAGATAGGAACAATTTAAAACTGTCAATGATGCAGATTTTAACTCAACATGAATATACGTCAGGCAGGCAAATAGCTCTACTGAATGTACAAGAACTGCCAATGTAAATGGCCTGTCCTCCATTAATCTGTTCATCTCAGTACCAAAATATATCAGATTTCTGGTCCCTCTGTTTGTGTTTCTGTGCTTCTGAACTAATCTAGGTGTTCACAGAGCCTAATATATTGCCTCCCATCAGTAAGCAAAATGCAAAGCACCTGACAGGGAACAAATGGCTTATTGCTTCCATAAGATCAAGATTTTGCAAGGTCAGGGGAGGTAGAATTGTTTCTGGAGAGGAATGACCTCCTTCCAGAAAGAGCCCTCCTAAGCCAAGGAAGGGAGCGTGGACACTACTGTCAGGTTACCTTCTTGTCATATTTGCCTTGGCGCAGTCTGTGGATGGTGTCACGTCTCTTATCTTCGTCGATCTGAGAACAAAGAAGAGTAATTAACTTGCAATTATCACCTACTCCCCACTCATCAGGTCCAGAGAGATAAGTAATGTCAGTGTGTACCACACAGAGAAGCATAAACCTAGGGAGGGCCACTACATGCCACAGAAAGTGTGGGACATCCGTGCCACTCCCATGTCCTCTGCCTACTGCTTTCATGCTCTTGGGCATTACAGAGGCATAACAAAACATAGGGAAATCCTTTGTAACAGAAAGTGACTGGAAATTAGTACCCATCCCATTCCCCTATCACAAAATGAGCTTTACTGATGGAGAACAGGTATATTCTATTAAGGGGAGATAGATGTGAAATAATCTCTTTTTCCTACAATATAGCAAGTATAAAAAAAAAAAAGTTTATCAGATCATAGCAGATTCTACCAGAGCCATAGCCTGCACTGTAGTCAGAGCATGCCAACACGCCATCACCAATGGTCTTTAAAAGATGGAATCCAAGACCCAGCTTTGGGCATTGTGCTTCTCTTACCTTCAAACTAATGTGACTTGTCTCACTGGTCTCCAGAGGCAAGATTTCCTCAGGCGGTATGTGGGACCATTTCTTCCACCGGCGCTCATTATCTCTCCTGTACTTCCTGCAAAACGAGTGAACAGAATATCCTCCCAGTGAACCGAAACCCACAACAGGAGATTAGGACAGGGAAGCTTCTATTGACAGGATGACACAAGGTTGGAGTGTCAGGTTGGCAAGGCTTGAGAACAAGCACTGTGGCTCTCATAGAGTTTTCCATTTTGAGCCTGGTGTAACTCCCCTAGCTTTGGGAAAGCCTAAATGCTCATTCAGTTCCATAGATCTAGCAGAACAACTGCTAGGCAATTGCCAGAGTCTCAAGGAAGGTAAGATCAATTTAAAGCACAAAGGGCCATCTGGATTTTATAGAGTTTTCTCCTCTGTGTTCTTGAATGTACTCTGAAGGAAAGTCCCACAAACCACAAATGCAAGCCAGAGGAAATTCTGCCGTCACCAGTGGATGGTAAGAACTGGTTTGACTACAATACCAGGAGAGGAGGTAACGACAATGTTGAGATTAGATGCCTTTTTGTGGGTGTCCTTTGTATTCTGCACATTTTCTAAAAATGAGGGAAGGACCCTTGGAATGGGGAAAAGGAAACTGATGTCTCCCTTGCTGAACTTCAGAGCGGACACTGTCTTCTCCTAGAGAAGAGCTGCAAGATGACTAATACACACCAAATTACCCTCTTACTTGTGCAAGTCCTTCCTCTATTAAAAAAACCCCACAGGACTAACTGGAGAGATTGCAAGAGAATCCTAACACATTGATGACTGCTAGCAAATGCTCCAAACGGGAGAACCCATGGTATTGACTAATAACATAAATGTTCCCGTTACCATATATATTTAACACACATATGTATAAGAAAAGGACAACTGATAATTGTGGTAAGAACTGGTTTTCTCAGTCCAATCTCGTAAACTGTGTTGTGTCACCAGGATGCACTGCAATTCAAACTGGTATCAGCTGGTGATTAAATACATATCAAAGTGAATTAAAATCTACTAAGTCTAATACTTAGTTATGTGTTTTTCAGAGTTTTGACATTTTACTTAGTGATTAGAGCTACACAGGAAGCTGTGGGCTAGCTGAAGTGTCTAGAAACTTGGGAGATAAAGGAGGAATAATGAGGCATTTTGTTCATCTTCATAGCTGAGTATCTTTTCTCCTTTGCTACTTAGGGGACAATCTTCTGTAGCAATTATAGTTGACAAGTTTGCTATTATCTCGACACTGAAAGGACAAGCTTCATTCTAAAAAATCCTCAGGAAACCCTTCTGTATTTGATGCTTGGGAATATTACAATGGTATTTATACAATAATAATCTAATCATCTATGCAGAATCTTAGATTTTATGCATCTGCAAATATGGATGGGTACAACACTGCAGATGCAAACACTACTTAGCATATACTAAAGAGTTCATGCTGAGGACAATCGCCCAGGTATGTAAGGTAAGCTAACAAATGTTTCTTTAAGGAGAAATCAAAGGCATTGCCCTAGAAGGAAAACTGTTCAAGGACAAACAGAAGGTCGAAGCTGTTGGTACCTTAGAATCAGCAAAGAAATGATCAGAACCAGAATCACAATTCCTGTGAGAGTGAAGACAGCAATAGTCAAGACGTGTGGTCCTGCAGAAAAGAAAAAAAAAACAACAACAAAAAAACAAACAATTTAACAGAAGACACTGAAAACCAAAACTTTGGAAATTACCCTCACCCACACATGTGCAAGTCAGAGTAGATGAGCAGGGATATTCTTTGATCATATCCAAATTGAGAGGCTTTGGTAAAGCCCAGAACTGCCTAGAGGTGACACATGCCTGCCGCTTTCACTGCAGAACGAAGCATGACCCAGAGCAGTGCAGTCCTATATCCCCACCTGAGGCATGGACACTCTGTAGGGAGTGGGAGGTGAATTTAACAGCACTAAATCTCACATTAGCTCAACAGCAATTTCTAGATGTTCTCCTCTTTAAAAGCAAACTAGGATAGTCCAGGAATAAAATGACTTTTCTTAGTAACCACGTTTTAAAAAAATGAAGCAGCCAAACTTCTCCCTGTAAGAATTTTATAAGAGTGGATGGCAAAGGCAAACCTTGAGTACAACTCTGTGGGATAGGGATGTAAATGGGGTAAGCATTTGACCATTTGAAATCAGAGACAGGCAGGAAGCATTGTTTTCCTCCAGCATACCCAGGGTTTAATGCAAAATGGGCTCCTCATCGACTCCTTTGGATAATGCTTTCTCTGAAATGGGGAAGAAAGGTTTGATCCCTACAGGTTTTATCATGAAGCACAATACTTAGTGATGACTTTCTGATTCATGCTTTATAATGTTTGTTTTTCCCTTTCCAGTCCTGCTAAGTACCCAGAAAGTGAGAAAGACATGCTGCTTTGACAGTGAATTTTCCACAACTACCTATACCTTTGTCACCCAGAGTCTTTACTGCCATAATTTACTTCAGAATGGAATACACCTGAAGCTTCCAGTCAGAATTCCAGCTGATACAGAGTACATCCACTTGTGGATTTGGAAGGTGATTCTTTTAAGAACTTGTTATCCAAGAAAAGGTTAGGATGAAAATCATGGTACAGCTTTTAACATAGGCAGACTTTTTAACATCTCGCACTTGGGTCCTCCCTTCATTGGCCCAGTCATTTAAAGTCATTCTGTAGCTGTTGTAGACAGAGCTTTGGAGACTGTGGACTTGTTTCAGACCACTTCTGTAGACACTGTGTTGGGATGATTAGTGCTACTGAGTGGACTGTACTCTTCCATAGGAAATTCATACACTATAGAGGAAAATTAATCTGGTGGCAGCACAAAGCTAGTAAAGCATCCTTGGAAGATGCCAGATGCCAAACAAATTGAAAATCACCCTGTTCAGACATCTGAGGATTTAGACCCAAAACCACAGAGCACATGAGGGTGCTAATCCTGAGCAGACAGGCTGAACAGCCAAGTCTGGGAACTGACTATTTAAGGCTGTAATTTTGATTGTCTTAACATGGAAAAGGAAACTGAAGCCTGTCTTTGGTTAGTTCTTGGATATCAGGGGTACTGAGAAGAAAAGTGGCCACCAATTTCCTTTGAAAAGCAACAGGTCATTAGTGCAGAGCTTCATCTGGTGGCTACATATCTACAGTACACCTACTCTACTGAGCAAGTCTCTCAGGCAAAGAAGGCAGAGGAGAATCTCGTTTTGCAGACTGGCATGTTGGTGATAGAGGGTCACCACTAGAAAACGACAGATACATGAGAATGTGCAAAGCCATTTCGTCCCAGTTCTCTAAAACCGCAGATTTGTGAATCGTGGCTTGCAGCTTAACAATCAGCAGGTTGCAATTTCCCATAGATGCGCTGTGGGACCACAATTTCCTGTTCCCGAGGCTCTGCTACCACCTCCTGGCTTTTAGTATTACAACACCCATCACAAATTGACTGTTTTCGGGTCCTTTGGAACCAGAAACGTTTGTATATTGAAGGTTCACCTTATCCATGTTTTGAGCCAGGGTTAAAAGTTTCTGAGTAATGGGAAAATGTGGATGAAGCCCCTTTTTTTTACGGGATGCCAGGAGGAAGGAGGGTAGCAGAACTAGAGCAAGCTGTTCTCAGTTACGGCTTATGAAGGAGCAGAGTTTGGTTGCTGTGACTGTTCACCTCCCTAGAGGGAAAAACATATTTCTGGTTGGAAAGTTTTGGCTGATTTTGACAAGGCATGGTGATTACTTAAACTTTTTTAAAGTTGCCCTTTGGAGGAATATACTTATTTGGAATCACACAGAAGGAAGATTTGAAAACAAAAAAAATCAAGTGCCTGTGGGAGGCAGTTTTACTTTGGCAAAGTCAGGCCTTCATTAAGCACTGAATGTTAAGCTGCTGGTTTGTAGACACTGACTTTCTGCAATTCCCATTTTTTCTTTAGCCTTTTTGCAGCATTTTCAAACAAGGACAGATTGAAGTGAATGTTCTAAAGATACAAAGATCCACTGACATCACAGCACGTTGTGGGGCCCAAGGGATGGATGAGAATGGGACTGGAGGAACACCAAGAAGACTGGGGCCAGGCAGCACATGGCTCAGGGAGCTGGTGCAGGGAGACCCTGTGGCTGATGCGTGCAGCATTGCTGTCTCTGCACAAGCACAACTCATGGTCATACCAAAGGAGACCAGAGATTTGACCAGAGCTGATAAATAGAAGTTCCGCTGAATGCCTACTGCTTTTCCCAGAACTGTCTAACTGGAGTCTTATCAGTGCTGCTGTCTGCTCCTGGAAGCTCCTATGGGTCCCTGGCAATGAACCACTATTCCTGCTTCTCTTGAGAGAGGTAAGCCTTATTTTGAAGCCATCAGACTTACTTTACTGAGGGAAAAAATGTTTGAATCCACCATATACCATGTTACTTTGAATGGACTCTTATCAGAAGGTGTTTGTTTTTCCAGTTTTTGTCTGTTGCCTAACAGAGGTAAGGAATACAGTGAGCTAATGGAGAAGGCCTTTAGCAGAGACCTTTAACAGCAGCACCTTTGGACACTCACTGATGGGAATGACTCAGGTGAACACTAACCCACTATGCACTAACCCTTGCAACCAATACCACTGCAATAATTTTTATTCTTCAGCAATACTTCCATTGCCAACCATTATGTGGCAGCATTCTAAATGGGGAAACAATCCCAATCTGATTAGACTGATAAGGCTGGACTCTGATATGCAGAATAATAATGGAGTTCATCATTCTATCCAAGAGTCACCAAAAACTCAAAAGAAGGTGACGATTTCTGGGGTTTCAGATTTAAAATTTGGGTGTAGATAGATCAATAACCTCGTTTCCCATTGTTTTTCTGCAAAGAGCCAGCTCTTCTAAGAGACCCCTCCAGAGAAGCACCCTGAATCTGCACAGTGCTGTGTCCTCTCCCCAGCCCCCTACAACAAGGATAAAGGGACAAGCAGAAGCCACCATGCTGCATCAGCAATGCAGAAATGCAGTCAGATAACTCATCATAACCTTAACTCTGCTGCCTTTCCTGAACAGTCTTTCAAGCAATTCAGACCACCACAATCTTCTAGTAAAGGTTATGTGTTCAGGGGTCACCTCTTCCAAAACACACCATGGTATTCACCACAGTCACTGGTACAGTACGGAGTCTACCAGAGACTTAGTAGTGCCTAAACAGAAATGCAGGTTTGTAACTGGTCTGGATGAAGAGAACACGGCAGGCTGGGGCAGGGGAAGGAAAGATGCTGTTCTGTCCCCAGCTCTTGCCATCACTGGCTGAGGACAGTGTGAAAGTAGTGTGCTGGATTGCATGGCAGGTAGATCTTAAGGCTGTGTGATTTGTCTTTGAAGGTTTAATGGGTGTCTCACCTGCACCTGGAATATCACTGGGCAGCTTGTTGTTCTTCCAGACAAAATCTGGACTGGTAGTCCTTGTATATGTCTCATTCTTTTGAGTGTTGAAAAACAGAAGAGTTCGGAACTATGGGTGTAGAAGGGAAGAGATGCAGTCAGCAGCTGTGCTCCCCCTCTTTTGTCCCTTGCTTCAAACTACCATTAATAAAAGTATTGCCCAAACTCAAAGTAATTCTTGCTCTTTCTGCTACAGTGGTGCATTCTTCAACTTAGCCATATGTTTGGCTGCCATTTTCTTCCTCATTCCTTCACTCTCTGAAAAGAAACATACTAGTCCCACAAAATACCAGCTTCACTTCACTTACTGAATCACCACATGACATCAATCCTGTCAGTCTCCAGCACACCTCACATGAACCCCTTCTGGCATGCACAGCATGCCTTGTCACGCCACCAGTTCTGCTGTAGTTATTTTCATCATTCTTAGGTAATAGTAGTGAGCATTTTATTTCTCCTTTCATATATAAGGTCGAACGCTTGCTCCCCAGACATACATACGTGATTTGCAGTTTGTGACGTGTACAGCAAAGTCAGATTGCTATCAATGTCTCCAAATTCATCTAGAGTCACAGGACCTAGTATACCTGTGGATAGAAAGAATTAGTCAGAGGGACTGCATACTCAGAAGCACAAATATGTGGTAGGAAGGATGGGATAAATAAAAGGATTTCTGATGCGCGGGCTATTTTTCTTCGTGTACATGCTAGAATACATATCAGCTTAGCATGGTGGTGCTTCTCCCTTAATAACTTGCTACACTTTCTCTAGAAAAATCCAGTACAAAGTGTTGAATTGACTGCACTGAAAAGGAAAGACTCCTTCTAGCTATAGAAAAATGTATTTGTCATGTTTCTTCAGCATACCAAGAAATGGCAGAGGAACCTCCCTTGAAGGGACCATTTTAGAAGTGAAAAGGGAAATTGTATTTCCACCCGCAGTTTGAATCTATCAGCGAGAAAGGAAATACAGGGATACTTGCATTCCCCTTACTCTTTTGATTGCTACCTACTTGGCTCTACTAATATTAACTAGGTTCCTTTTCCCTTTAACCTCCTCCCTTTGTATGTCAGCAGATTGAGAAATTGCCTGTGTAGTACATTCCAAGAATTTTAAGGTGGAGCTTTCTAAGTCTCTCAGCGTGACTTGACTTTGCTCTTGAAGTCAGTCATCTCAACAAGAGGAGAAGCTTAGCCAATACCTACCACTCTTGGAAGTCTCACTTTCATTTCTCCCCCCTTTTTTTTTCTTTTTATTTTCAGGATAGTCTTTTTGATCAGCTTCAGATTGCTCTTTTACTGCTATTGCTGATGACTTATTTTATTTTCCCTTAAGTTCAACATCATCATTATTTTAGTTTGGAAATTACCTTCTCCCTTCTCACCTCAAAAACTGATGCTAAGTTTTTCATGGTCCATCTTCTTAATATCAAAATAATTATTGTATGAAGTCCCTACTCTACCAGCCTCCAGCCCAAGAAAGAATGAAGGTAGTTCAACATCTTTCACTTTTAGGATTTTTTTTTATTTTTAATTAGCCTATAACTAATGTGGAGCATTACAGAGCAAGATTTATTTTGAATAAGTTAAAAAAGTTTGTGCCACTCATCTTTCAAATTTAGAGGGAAACTGAAGATATGAGTTTACTGATATTCAAAACAGGATGCTGTCTCCAAAAGAAATTAGTAAACTAGATTTTTCTAGGTTTAGGGTATCATGGTTAAAGCAAAGATAAGCCCACAGCCCCATTAGGCCACATTAGGAAAATCTGGGAAACTTTTACACGTGTGTTTGCTGAAAGCAGACGGGATATAAACACAAAGCTTTGAGACATCATTTTGTTATAGATCTCTGATGTGAAGTGACAGCTGGGTCTTCACTTCCCGAGAGGTAACATTGTCACTTCTTTCTTTAATTCTAGCCTTTGTCTTTTCCTAATGATTCAATTCTGTGATTTTAAGCCTATGGCCTATAAAAGCCCACTGGTGCCAGGCAACCTGAGAGAGGAACAAGAAAGCTGACTAAGAAGAGCCAACTCATTGCCAGCTGTCTTACAGTCGCACTTGCAGGCGTTCAGGCTTATGATGGCTTTGTAAACTGGGGAAAGGTTGAAAATACTTCATTAAAGCTTAGCTAAGTGGACTTCAGAGTCATTTTGAACATCAATCATATTTTATATGTACTGGCCTCAAGTCAAGACTAGACCTTTGGTGGAAAGCTTAGATGTGCTGCTGTCACAAATTAAGAATCTGAATGTCAAGTTGCCTCCAGAGAAAGCATGGACTCTGAAACACACCTATATGCTTTGCTCTTTCCTCATTCTCCTAAATAGTCTCTCTATAGGAAGTTCAGCTCTTTGTCAAAAGAATGACACCAGCTGCAGGTCCTCATCCCATCCTCCATCTCTGCTGGTTGAGAAGCTCTGTCTCTCCTCCTCCCTCCATCCCTCCTTAGGCAGCAATATTCTTTAAATGTGCTTTACACTTCCAAGCAGCAGGAAAGATGTAACAGCCCAGAAAGGAGTCTGGGCCTCAAATAGTCTGTTGCAAATTGAGATGTTTCAAATTATCATAATTTTGACTTTCTGCCTCTTCTGTGTTGCGTGCACTGAGTTAATTCTGCACGACTGCTATGTAGTGCTTCTGCTAATACTGAAGATAACATCCTTGGAAAAAAATGATAGAAAAAGAAAACAAGAGTGAGGAAAAAAAAATTACTGAAGACCTTGGACTTGTTCAGTGTTTAGACTTATCCTAAGAGTGCTTAAAACCAAATTTATTTCCCCTCATCAATTTAGTGAACCCTGCGCAGAACTGTGCTTTTTTTACCTTCAAAAGTGGTATTTCGAAATTCATCAATGAAACTGAGAGGTAACACTGGGCTCTGGGAGAGGATAAATTTCTTCAGAGTATGTCCAAACAGCAAGACTGCATTAAAATAGCCAACTAAAAAGTCATCTTCCATCTAGAACAGAAGATACAGAAAAATAGCAATTTGAGAGTTCACGTTTCTGCCTTAAAGCTAGAATAACTTTGGTGGTCTCCACTTAGCAGAAACTCCAGCACGAAAAACTAAAATCTGCTTATCACAGAGTGAGTAGATGGGCGGTGCCACCTCAGCATTCTCGCTCGGAAAAATAAAGGCAAACAAAAGATATATTTTTATGTATGAAGACAGGGAGTTGGTGAAAACTTATGAGACCAATTCAAAGGATTCAAGAAATACTACAATGTAGGTTCTGGCCAGGTCTGCTCAGTGAGACCTAAAGTTCCTGGTTTTGGATTAGACTCTCTGTGCAGATAATTCAGTGTGGTGCCAGAAAGTCTGGGCTTCCAGATGGCCACTTCTCAGAGGCAAGGAGCTGTGCCAGAATTTCCAGCTGCCTGCCATAGACCTGGTACCCAAAAAACATTGAGTCCAGGCTGGGGCATCTGGAAGCCCTGTAAATCCAGCCAAAAGCTTTGGACTGCCTGTTGGAGAGCTGGAGCTCAAAGACACAAATCCTTGGAGGATCTCTATGTGCAGAGTCTGATTCCTGGGCAGATGGCAGGAGTATCAGTTTCACTAAGCAGATACCAGATTTGCATACTTTCTGCTTTTCAGGAAATTAAAAACAAAGAAACAAACCAGCAAACCAAAACCAAACCAAACACACACACACAAAACCCAATCCAACAACAACAACAACAAAACAAAACCCACAACAACAACAAACAAGAAAAACCCCACCAACCAAAATATATTTCCTACAGAAAAAGAAGTTCCTGTTCTCCAAGTTTAACTGGAAAGTCCTGGGACAGAAACAGTAATGGTTGCCAGTGCTAATACATATGTGCATACAAAAATCAGTCAACAATTATTAGTTTTGAACTTTCTATGCTCACACTTCAATTACACCTATAGATCTTCCTTCAGTGACACCTTTCAGCTACATAGTAAGATTGTCAGTCATTCAGAACTGGAGTCAGAAGACCATGTACCAACTCTTCCTCACGCCCTGTGACCATAACACTTTTAGGACAAATTAAAAGCTTAACTTGAACTTCACAAAGCAGGATTATGAGACCCTGCATATTGCCTTATGATATTATATTTTTACATCATTACAGCAGGACAAAATGTCATCCTGCAATAATTTAAGAAAATATCAACATAGAAGCATGATGCGGGATGATTTCAGCTTCATTTTTAGTTTTCATTTCCTAGTGCCATCACCATGAATGCACTGAATGCAATAATCAGATATGAAATAGTGTGGTTACCAGGACAGGCTCCTCAGGCTTTATGGTATTCGAGCTGTCATTATCTGGTAGCAGAGTCAGGACAAGTACATTCTGCATGTAATGGGCTGAGATGTTCTTCTTGAAGTACAGGTTACTGCAAAACAAAGCACAACAATCAGCAACAAGAACAGTGGTAACCACAACAGAGTCACTCTTCTCTCCCCAGTGGCACTGTTATTTGAGAGGTTTAAAAAGTAGTTCTACAAATACGATTTCATCATAGACAAAACTGTCTATGTTGTTCGTTCCCTGATGCCAGCTTCTGTGCTTAACTACATTAAAAGGTAATATCACAGATCTGGCAGTCTGAAAGTCAAAGGTTGCAGCGAATTCTTGTTATTATTGTAACTGTTTGGTTTCTGTCCTGTTTATTTCCTCTTCTGTCAAGCAGGAGTTTATATATATTAAAACTGAGTCTCTTCTTGGAATTCACAGTAGTGCGAACTGTAGTTTCTTCATGTTACTGTGCTTGTTTCTGACCTCTTCTGCACTCTTTTGCACGTTACTCTAATTTTGGTATTTCCTGCTGGAATTGATCACAGAAGGGTTTGCATTAAAAGTATTTAACAGGAGATCGTGAAGCAATCAGAGCAGTGCAGAGAGCAGCTTCTTGATTTGCTTAATTCAGTGAGGTAAGAAAATCAGAGGAAACTATGTGAACTTGAAAACTATGCTAAAACAAGCAGAAAAGGTTGCAGGTTTCAGATATCTTTGGTTTCATCAACCTGAGAGGCCATCTGAAAGTGCTTCACAGACTGCCAGCCAATGGATTCACATGTTACAGAGGAATTTAGCAATAGATATTGGTGTCAAGTGGCAGCATCTGTCATTGATGCAGCTAGATTGATAAAAAAATTAATTGCATGAGGTTTCTGTCATTATTCATGCTTATGAGCCTTTTATTTTTTCAGCCAGTACTGTATTAAGAATTTTTGGAGACCACAGGCTCTGCTCCCCAGCCATCAGATGAGATCCTGACACCAGAGCCCTGTTCCTGCATTTCCCTGAACCTTCTGACTTTTACATTGTACTTTTCACCCCGAAGAATTTCAAAGTGCTTTTTAGTCTGGCTTGGGCTGAACTAGCCAGGTAAAAAGCAAGCTTCATTAGACTCCACCAAACTGGATAATCCTACAGAGACCCACCTCCCTGAGGGTGGCTTGAACACTGTGTTTGTGTCCTGGCTGCCAGAGGGCTCAGAATGAAGAAAATTTAAATCCATCACTTTCTCTGAGGGATTTGACTCCAGTAGAAGCATGGGACCTTTTCTACAGTCTTCTCCTACAGCTCGAGTTTGGATCTAACACTTGTGTCTGTATTTTATTTCTGTTTTAAGAACATGATTTGAGATGCTCAGCAAAATCAGGGTTATGTAACAAGTTTAAGGAGGGTAGCATATAAAATAGGCTGAGGCAGCTAGATGTATCAGATGGATGCATATCACAGCAGAGAAGCCCCTAATCACCCTCACCTATTCTGAGGCAACCATTATACATGCAACATCGGTAAGAAAAAACACAGGGCCCCATTGTGCATTTGCAAATAAACAGGAATTGTGGCCCTTTGCCTCAGGAAAACCAACTGGGGATACCTGGTGCCTGGATAAAGTGGTAGAAAGTCTAAAGCTCTTAGAGGCACTTCCGAAAAAATATATACGGTGGTCTTGAAAGCGTACAGGACAGAGAAGATCCTGTTAGAACTTGAACCACAGGCTCCATTTTTGACCCAAAGGTTAAACAATTGGAGTCATTAACCCAAAGTGCCTCTGCCCTGCCCTGTCAGGGTTAGCCTTAGATGCGAGGTCTGGAAAGTCCCACGGGCCCTGAAAGTTCATGGATTCTTTTGCACATGGGTTTGGTTTATGCCAATGAGCTTTCTTCCAGACTGTGACTTGCTATGGTGACCATAGCCATACCCAAAAACCCGTTTGGACATCTACACTTAGCCACATGGATGTGAGCCGCACTGTGTCACTTAGGCCAGAGATCAGCACTTGGTCTCTGTATACAGACCAAGTTTCTGAGGCTACCATTGATAAGGCCAGTTTATATCAGTCCTCATCTATAAAAAGTTTATAATTGGTAATATAAAGATGAAACTGAACAACAGAAAAATTAGGTTGTATACTAAGAAACAACTCTGAAAAGTTAAATTTATGTAGTTATAAAGATGTTGAAGAGACAGTTATAAAGTGGAAGAATCTTAAAGTGGAAGAAAGAGTTGTACCACCCTTTTAAATAATTTTAAAATGGAATAAATGGAGGCCAGAAAAATATACTGTAAGACACATTTACGTCATCTTCTGGTTGGGCAAAGTGTACGAAAAATGTACAATATCTCATATGAACAGCTCCTGACCATTCTGACTTTGGACTCTGTGGTTCTCCCATGGCTTCCTGCACTGAGGATTCCATGGGATGACATTAACCCTACCTCCTCAGTGACTGCCTTAGAAAGATATGATGTGAACTAGAGGTGATGTTGTTGAGAATGTGTCACAAATTAAACACCAAGCAGCTTAGATAAATGTCAAAACATGAGGAAAGACAGCAGTGGAAAAGTTTTGTGAGAGAGCATTTTTTCAGCAAAAGAGTTACATTTCAGGCCATTTCCATTATTTCTATCCTTCAGAAAACTGCAGAGAAAAGAGGAAATGAAAAGGTGATACTTTACTTGAAGAGATCTATCAGGATGATAACAATATCCTTATCCACTTCTGTTGTCCCTAGGTCTGTGCTGACATCATCCGGAGAGCCACACATGATGATCACTACAGATTGGGCAAAAATGGAGACAGATTGGTGAAAGGTACAGACAAGAAGAGGACATTGGCCTGGTCTCCCATGCATGAGTAGCAGGCAGCAAAGCAATGCTGTGCTAAGGCAAATATTACCTATGCTGTGCTGGTACCCAAGCCCAGGGCTACAGCCTCTCTGCAGTTAGACTGGGGTATTTGAGGGAAAGTGGTCAAAGGTGCCTTAATGCCCGCTCCATTTTCTGACTGATTGCACCAGAGCACTACTATTATCTCACTCAAATAAGCATTTGCAGTTTTAATGCAATATGGGTTACTGATGAATATTTCTAAGTTAAATGGCATTGAAGTAAAGTTTCATTGGCTTACTTCTTACTCTCACACTCACTTGGCTTGCTGATGCCAGGTGGTTAATCTTAGGAGAAGATGAGGTATATACTTATCTGGTTTTTTAGTTTAGGTGGATCATTTCCAGAAGAAATGCCCCTTGATGGCACAAATGAGGCCCATATATGTAGCAGGGCTGCAAACACAGGAATGGTAGAAAGCTAAGCATTCTTGTAGTATCTAAGGCACTTCTTATGAGGGGTTGTGATTCGTTGATTTCTGAATCCTTGACAAAACAGAGCTTATGCCTAGATGGGATAATTCACCCGAATAGCTTTCTAGAACCAGGATGTCCCCCCATATTTTCTGGGGATGGAAAGGGCAATCTATGAACTTTGTGCCATTTTATGTTTGCATTCATGTGAAATGGTATATCTGTGTTTCTCCTGCACTTCTGCACCGTTTTGTGGAAAGACTCTCCCTAAAATGTAACTAAGGCAAAGGTCTGATTTCCTGGGAAAAGTTACTTACCTACAGGAGAGGGTACACCCTCAGCTCCCCCTTACCATTGCTTTTCCGTTTTGGATCTTTCACAGTTTTTTTAAGCTGCTCTGGAGTCCTTAAAATGTCCTTGAACTTCAGTTTTTCAGAGAACTCTGTGATTCCAGCATCTAGTGCATTCATGTACCTGACACAAGGGAACGCAGATATTGTCAGAAAATGGCTAATTCCTCACACTCTCCCAAATAAGCCAAAATACAAGATGGCTGTTTACAGCACACAGGAGTGTTCATAAGGTGGTATGGAGCATTTTTTTCCTGCAGCAACAGAAGAGAGAAAATCAATGCAGGACATGAAACACTTAGAAGTGTTCGGAAAGTCACATAGAGGTATTTGAGCCTGGTTGTACAAAGGATGGGTTTGGAGAATACAGTGATGTAGTAAGATAATTAGTCAACTGAGAAAAGAAATGAGGGATATAGGGAAATTGCAGTAAGTAAGACTAACTGGGAGGCAGACCCAGGAAGCTCTGCTCTTTTAAGACATCAGTGGCAATCTTACGAGACACATGAAGGTTCAAGGGAGTAAGTGGAAGCTGCAGAAAGAACTGAGTTGAAAAACACATATGTACCCTGACTGTGAGAGAAGAAAAGTAGCAACAAAACCCCCTATACTGAGTCAGTTACAACCTGAAGGGGAAAAATGAGGACAGCAAAAAAAAAAAAACCAACAATCAAGTGAGTAAAAGCTAGCTAAAAGATTAAGTAAAAGCTAGCTAAAAGATTAAGCAAAAGCAGTCACCTCCTAAATCCTATTCTCGCTTCGACATGTGTTTGAGAAGAGACATTCTGTCTGAAATAAAATTAATGCAGAGGGAAAAACCAAAAGAAATCCCTTTGTTTTCAAACTGCTTAATTTCTGATCTAGCAATGCTGAGATCCCAGTCCTATAACCTAGTACATATCTTTTGCTTCCTGTTTTGTTTCAGGAGCGGAATCATTAATCATTAATTTAGAGGAACACACACATAGTTGAGACATAACCTGGTTTTGCTGTGACTGTGGGTATTCACTTCTTTTTATACATTTATGGGGAAAACAATTAGCCCATACAGTATAACCTGTGCTTCAGCAAAATTGGATTGTTTAAGTTAGACAGTTCAAAAACCTTCCAGCTGACATTTTCTATTATAGCAGAATGAAATGCATTTTTACAACTATATTAGGATGAAATATGGGGAGAGATGCAAAATTAATTTTCTTTTTTTTATTAATTCAACAGTAAAGTAAAGGAGCTTGAACAATTCTGAAGTCTTAACCAAGGCCGTGAACAGGAGCATTAACAAAGACAAGGTAAAAAACACTTGGAAAATAACTTACATGCATTGACTTCCCTAAAAGGTATGAAACCTTCAGGATTAAAGGGATTTAGCTCAAGTGTTTGTACTACTTTGGCAATTATAGCTGCAAAGATGGAGTAATAGGGATTGTAGTAAGAGGTAAGCAAAGTTCACTGACGTTTCAAAGCATGAAAGAGAGGCAATCCTAACAATTACATCATGTGATTGAGTTGCTATCTATACTGAAAAAGGAGAAAACAGTAAAAGTCTCTAAGTATCTACAAAGCAGTGAATCAGAGACCAGTTTTTAGGCCTTTTAATTCAGGAAAAAAAAAGGTCTGTATACAAAATATTCTGTAAGTACATGCTTATAACACTCTGAAGCCAATACAGTCATAAATTTTGCTTTCAGTTCTGCAAATTCCTCGGGATATTAATTGGAAAGATAAATAATAGTTATTTCCATAAATTCTTGGCTGCCTTCGAGCTACATCTATAAAATTAGTAGGAGAAACATGATGATTTTTTAAATTAATCAGCATTTTGTATCGCAAAATTGGAAAAAAAATAAATTCAAAGGAGCATAGAAACATCCACATGAGCTGAAGATTGAGTCAATAAAAGAGGAGTAATAATAAATATCAGTATATAAAAGATTCTATTTGACTAAAAACAGCCTTTGATTTTAGGCAAGGAGAAAACCCAGCATTCTTGAGAATCAAGCGCAGGTTGATAGTTCAGATCACAAAGTGAAAACTGTCTCCTTTGTTTCAAACCAGTGAGAGCATAGCTTAAATTCTGCAATCATTGGGGGTTCTTTTGTTCAAAGAAAGATACAGTTTGAACTTTGGAAATGTTTTGGAGCAACAATGGTGCCCACAGATTGAAGCCATTAATGAGGAGAAACTTTATAAGAGCTTGATAAGACTTCTGACCTAAAGAGGCATTTATGGACACCTCAATGGGGAAGACTCTCATATCACACTATTTACACCAAGGATGCAGTAAATAGGTAATTCCAGCAGGGACAACATGTGGGGTTTTCTGTCCACAGGAAAAACCAAGACTTGAGAACATTTAAAAGTAGACTGAGTGAAACATTCAGATACGCAGTACAGCTAAGGGCATAATTCATCTTGTCCTCTCATTCCTTCATAGCCATGAGGCACCTTTGAATGTAGGAGTCAAAGGACAGCTTTTAAGAACCAAGTCTAAGGATGGAGATGGAGTTTATCAACAGCCAAGTCAGAAGTGGATCCAGATCTTACCAGAAGCATGCCTCAGAGTTTTCATTCCTCTTGTAAATGTAGGCAGATTCCCAGGCTGTGGTTTTGAATGGCAGATGAAATTCTTTCCAAAAATAATAGAAGAAATCATTCACTTTCCTGGCTGGGGTCAGAAGTCGGGTTAGATTTACTTTGTAGTCACAAGACAGTCCAAAACTTCCTACAGAGATCAGAGGCAGGCTCAGTATTGTTTCAACTCTGAAGGGAGAGACAAGAGGACAAGACTGAATGGATTGCTGTCGAACCAAGGCAGCTGCCACATGATTTCCATCCTCAGCTCCCTCTCCTCCTGTGCCCTGCATTAGTTTAACAGTAATTTGAATCTGAAACAGAAGGATCCTCAAGAACAGAAGCAGATATCAAGTCAGTATTGGCACTGAAGAGCCCTGTTGAACTGGTCCGGACAGCTTTGATCATTGCCTCCAGTTCCCCATGCCCTTTTGGGTACCATGCACCATTTCAGCCCAAGGGCTATGGGAGTGCAAAGGCTCAAGAACCCATCCAATGCTGCTCCCTGGCTTCCGAGGAAAAGACTTTGGCATCATTCTGGGTGGGTCTATGTGCAGCAGACAGAAAAGCAAACATAAAGTTAAGAGGCACAATGAATAAAATGGGCTATATTGTATAATATTTTAACCATGGTCCTATACATATGTAAGGTTATTCTTTTGACTCTTCTATAAATCAATCACACGTGTTTGCCAGTAACATTGCATTGACTTCTGGTCATGGCACTCAAAGAAAACTATAGATATACAAGCAGGTAAAGCATGAGGTAAAAGTGTCTCAATCTTCCCAGTATCTCTCAGTGAAACCAAAAGGCTACTGAAGTTTAAAAAGAGAAGTGATTCACATGGGTAACAACGTGGATTTGTACATCATGAACGATGGGAGGTTTTTAACTGATTTATGCTATAAGTCTGCAGATTCAGCTTACACTTTTCCTAATATATGAGTATGAGCATGTTAATGTATATTATAATATAGAATAGAATTATACAGGTTCATGTAGAATACAGTAGTAGAGATTGTTTCTTCAGGAATGCTTTCTCAGTCAGAAGAGTTAGGATGAAACTGCCCGCTCCCTGTCTAAACACATTTTACTGAAGATGGTTGGGGTTTTCAGATCTTCTCTTCACACATGTAACTCAGGCCACTGTCAACAACTGAAGACCTGCCCAGAAGGACCCTATTGCTGCAGTTCTGCGATGACTACATGTCTCAAGGTAACATCTCTTCAGCAGTTGTTGGAGAGTTAAGTATTTTGAGCCCATAATCAATCAATAAACTTTCTGTCATCAATTAGAAAAGCAAGTATAGCAGTGGAATTTCATCAATGGCTTTGGAAGGGGATTTTCTTCTCCCTGCCAAACATAGTGGCTATGCATAAGAGTCTTACTGCCTTGACTGTGTAGATGTATCTTAAACTCCAGTGTCTCCACTAGCTTGTTGTACACAAAACAACTTTGTTCAGCAGTTGATATGTTTAACATCACAGTATTAGGGGGAAGAGGTAGTACTTACGAGACCATTTGGTAGGTGGCATAAGTGCAAGCAGGTCCTATGATAACACAGCCGAGTTCACCTTTGTCCTGCAAGGGATCAGAAAAGGTCACAAGTAGGGACAATGAAGAGGACTGGAAAGGAGAGGAAGATGGGAGAATGAAGAAAACTTTAGAGTTTGAGAAGAAGTCACAGAATTTACCAGCAAAAGTAAGAACAGAGTAACAAAGTTGCTACAGAAAGGTTAAAAGAACAAACCTAGAGTGGAGGAAGGGGAAATCTCAGAAAGCTAAGAAAAGGCGGAGGACAGAGCAGTGGCTGTGAACATGACTTTAGTTAAGAGACAGACAGTGTTAGGATTAAACTGTTGTAATTGTTACAATTGCACATATGAAATTACACACCCCAGCAAGTGCTTGCATTTGCAGAAGACAGTGGAGTTGGAATTACAAGATACTGAAAAGCAATTAGCTATGTGCACATGAAGCTTGTAGGAAACAAATTTCTTCTCTCACCACCAAGTGAGGTCTGACAAGTAGCTTTGTGTGTTGTGAGGGACTTCTTCATAACAAAGACTATAGCAGAGGCTTATACATTGGTAGATTTGAGAATTCACATGGGATTGACACAGCTTCACTCAGAAATAATAGTTACTAGACATGAAAAATCCACCAAAACATGGCTCCTTGTAAGGCACTAGTTTTAACTGAAGCTTTCTCCCACATTAGAGTATTCACATAGTTTGTCCCACCTGACTTCTCTGATTTCTAGTGGGAAGTGAGCACTTCATCTTTGCCCTCTGGGCGTAGTTCTACATGGATTTCCAGATGCCTAATAATCTCTCTGCCCTCATGTTCACATGCTTGCACAGCTCTCTCTTTTTTCTATTTGTGCAAACTGATGGTGAACCAGATCAGGGTCTGATCCAGTTGGAAGTGGACCTTTTCTTCCTCTGCTTGAGCTGATTGAGTGTTTGACCTTAGGCATAAGAAAATGAGCCTGAAGCAGAAGGCTGCTTTAGCTAGCACTGCCATCAACTGTCTAACAACAGACTCCAGGAAGCTTTCGTAGAATTTCTCTCAAGTATTTCTCTGCTTGTTTTCACAAAACCTACAGGAACATTTTCTCTTTCAAAACTTCATTTCCCTGATGAATTTGTTTGAAACTGAAAAACAGGATCAGATGTTAATAAGGAAAGACAGAGGAACACATGCACACACACAGAGAAAGAAAAAAGTCTTGTCTCAGGAAATCAATTTAAAGAAGCCTGCTACTCACGTAAATTTCCTTGATGAGCTCCACACCTTCACAGGTGCTGGTACGACAGCCTTGTGAGACATAGAGTGATGAGACAAAGCTGTGAAAGGTGGCATTGATTGTAATATTTTGTCCTGTAATGCAAATGTAAAAGTAAACAGCATCATGAGTTACAGGTAATCACTAATTAGTGATTAGTAATCACTAATATATGGTATTCTTCATCTGACACTGGTCTGAGCAGTCTTATCCTACCAAAAAGCTGCTAGAATGTCCACCTACTACCTAACCCTGACTACTTAGGATGAGACTGTAAATTTGCTCCAGCATTGACTGCTGACTTCTTCTGCTGAGTGATAGTACTTTCAGTAAAAATTACTTTTAGTGTTGGCCATTATGAGAGGCGTTTTTTAAAGCTCTGTAGGAAGTAATTGAAAGACACTTTGATTTCTTTGGAACCTCTTTTCCCCATGATATTCTAGAGAGTGACAGTAGATTGGTGATATTGAAAGGAGAAGTAAGAAATCAAAATGAATAAAAGCATCATCTATGGTGACTCTAAATGAGGGAAAAACACCTGGACTGCAGATTCTTCACACTTCAAATCATAATGTGATCAACAGATGGAGTCAAGAGAACAATTATTTTTTGAAAGCAGAGTGAAATCCTGCGAGGAGAGGAAGCAAGAGAATCCCAGTTACTGCACTAGATGGATCACTGATATTATCTGATCCAGTTCAGCGATCACCATGTTCCCAATCCTAACTGAACATCTCCAGAAAAGCATGCAGGAAGAATCTGCCCAAAAAGCAAATATGGTTCTGCCCATCTGTAGAGCACTTCTGTTTTTACAGAGGGAAGTCATTATTTCTGAAAGACCTACATAAGGTGAACAGACAGTCAAGGAGCTTATTTGAGGCACAGCTTGCTGAAAGTCAGATGAGTAGAAGATTGTGGCACTAGATCTGACAAGAAACCACAGCAGGAGAGCAACAACCAACACCCCTTGCCTTACCTGTCATCTGGAACTCCTTTTGTACCCTTTCCAAGGCTTGATTCACAACTGATTTCAAATTATCAGTAGTTGATGGGAAGTCCGAGTAATTCATAAGCATCACATTGATCACATAACTCTTGTTGTTGCTGCAGTCTTTTGAACCAATTTCCTGCAGCAGCTGTAGCAAGAAAAGCAAAGGCCAAAGGGACAGACCCAAAATCCATTCCTTCATTATTGCTCAGTTTAAACCCATTGTGTGTGCTCTCTTTTCTTTTTCTCTTCCAACCCTCTTTCTTTCAGGTACTCTACATTAGTTTTGTTCCTGGAGAGGATGAAATAAATCTCCACACTGTAGATTTAAAGACAGGTCGTATGATCCTTCTACCTGACTTCACCTCTGCCCACCCCTCCAGTGTAGTAGGTGACTCTTCTGTTTGTGACAAACTAGCAACAGCAAAATGCAGGAGAGGAGAGAGGCTAAAGGTTGCTGTAAATGTTTGCTCATGGAAAGGCTGAGGCTATAAAACTAAAGTATTACCTGAAACCTTCCCTGATAAGGGCACTAATTCCTCATCACAAGGATGAGCTGAGAGAAGGAAGAGGAGGGAACAAATGGACTGTAATGATGACTCTTTAAAATGGAAATAAAATACAAGGTCCGTTAAAGCCTAGAGGAAAACAGATGGTTGCTTCATGTTTGCATTACCCTACATCTCTGGTTACATTGACACACTGTCTCTACTGTCTGGGCTCATAAATCAAGGATATATTTTCTTTTGTAATAAGTTACCAATTTCATTCCTTTAGCTTTTAGCATCAAATCACCTTTTGTGCTAGCAAAAATGTCTGACTTTCTGTCCTACAGACCAAAGCTTTCTTTTCTACTTAGAGAGTAGACTCAGCACAAATTTTGTCCACTCATACTCACCCACCATTGCACCCCAGGTCTGCCACAACCATGTGGCTCCCAGATAGCAGAGGTCTCATTGCTCATTCCCACGTCGTCAGATGACTCCTCAAATGGGGGTCCAATATATTCATACTTTATGTGATGCAACCTCTTGCACTAAGTCAGGAGTAGAAAAGCTGAAGGCCACATAAGACCTGTGGGACCAAACCTAAGTAATAAATGGCATTGCTAAAAGGCACAAGCTAAAGAATGCTGTGGTATTGTTCCCAGGCAAGACTCTTGGGCTTTCCTGAGTATTTTTCCTGAGAAGGTATTTTTCCTTTCCTCAGGGAAGGTAGGTAGAGTGAAGGGAAGACAATAAATCCACAAACCTTATGGCTAAGTCTGGGCACAAAGGAGAACTGCAAAATAAAAGGAATCAACAGGCAAATTTAAATCAAGTACTGAGCATGATTGGTCTGAACTTGGGGTGTTTGTACACACCTACAGCAGATTCTGTTTTTCTGCTGAAACCTGGACTAAGGCTGTCAGATAATAAATCAGTTTACTTTTAATACCTTCCTGAAATAATTTTAAGACAAACAAGGAAAGTAATCAGCAACAGTGTAACAGTGCTTTGGTGTAAAACAGAACTACAATTCTGTGTTTTGTTTCAAGTCCTGTATTTGAAAGGTGTTGAATGCACTTCAAATATATTTGCACAGAGTTTTCACATGATCCTATTTTAATACAAAATTATTATCACTTGAATCTTTCTTATATCAAACAACAGAGGCAACCATGAGACAGCATTTAAGAGCTGACCTTGAACAGTTCAGTATATATAATCTAGCATTTGTAATTAGTAATGCAGTAATTCTAAATTAGTAGTCTGTCATGTAAACATCTGGACTAGTATGTCTAGCTAGAGACACAGACTGAGAATACAATATAGATTTTCATGCTGAGATCATCTGCCCATCTATGCCCCATTTTATAGGTATTTATAAAGTCCTTGGAACTTATCCCATATAAGTCAGTAAAAGATTTGTCATTAACTTCAGCAGAGGACAATTTTCATTTTTATATTCTTATTAGCTTATCTGAAACAGTTAGCCAGCATGGATCATGAAAGTAGAACTGAGTATTTTAACATTGCTGGTCACACAAGGAGTATGTAATGGCACTGAGGTCTCCCTGATTTTGTATTTTTGTTATTTGGTTTTCATGGCATCTTAAAAATGTCCTTTAAAGACAAAAAGTAAAAACAACTATAGCCTTAGCACAGCATTGCTTTTTACAGATGAGTTGTTGACCTCTCAACTTTTTAATTGCCCAGTGTGTACAGTCTCTCAGTGTCAAGTCCTGTAATGGGAGTGTGCCTAGAGCACCAGGTGACATGGAGCAGGAAGGAGTGCAGCAGGGCACTGCAGCTCTGGTGAAAGCTGAAAAGATGAAGCTCAAACCATGCTTCACTTCATACCTCAGAGCTTTGTACATCAGACACAGTTGCCTGGCAGACTCATCAGTAACATCTGCTTTGTGGCATAACAGAGACAAAGAAAGCCGTGGCATCCTGCTGTAAACATGAGAGTTGCTGATACTATAGATGATCGTGAGGATGGAAAGAAGAAAAGTTAAATGAATGAGTCATGTGTAACCAACAAAATTTGATGGGCCTGCCACAAACATAAGCCAAAACTTTTGTATATATGTGTTTGTTGCTGCCTGTTCCTGAGGGAACTTTAGTCCCCAGGGAATAGAAGATCTGAGACACAAATGCTACTCCATTCATAGTGCCCTGTTTGCACAATGAAGCCAAGCTCCCAAGGATCCCAGCCAACTTCATCTAATTATTCCATAAGGTCCAATCTTCCAGTCTATAAAGAGGCTACCAGTAAAACAAACCTGCCAGATACTCAAAAAGTTTTCATATCTCTTCAGGGCACTGCCCCCACTATCTCAGAACTTTTCTCCAACCATGAGCCAGCTATCACACCTCAAAGATTAGTCAGGGAGAGATACAGTTCAGAAATCTAGAAGTCAAGTTATGTGTTAGAGGAAAGAAAAAAAACACCAACTTTTTGACTCCTACAGGTGACTGCAGCTTCATTTAGAAATACTGTCTTAACAACAGAATTACAATAGCAGCATCTATTGCAAAAGAATCTGTCTTCCCTTGAAAGACTGTGATGACATGAAGAAGAGCAAGAGACTTAAACATCAGGAATATCCTGCCTAATGTAACTTCTCCTGACACTCTCAGGATAAGCCACAAAATTTATCCCCAAAAAGTCTTTACAGCACATCCTTTAGAACTACTTATTCTCTCTTTCAAGAGTCGAGGTGACATTTAAGAGTCACATCCTAATGAATATGGTGCTAAGAGACTGCATCTGACATCCCCAGTGCTTTTTTTCTACTTGTGGTTTATAGGCATCAGCTACTGTTATCATCTTGTCAGAAAGGTAAAAAAGATCCCAGCATTAAATATCTTCACTATATGCAAGTATCTATCCAAAAAGTGAGTTCTTATGTGTACCTCAGTTTGAGTACCTCATCTTTGTAATCCCAGCATTATTAACAGCTGATGGAGGTCTCCCCTTGAATCACCGAGCACTTTTGTTTATCACTTATTCTGCCTTCAGAAGCACAGGGATGATTAAGATTCAGATAGGCAGGCCATGTATTTATTTGTCTGAAGACAAAATTCAGCCCCTCAACAGCAATAATACCCCTGCATAATTGCAAAGCTACAAAACACCATAATAGGTCTCTGTGTGTGTTTTTATAATCTGTGTTAGATTAGAAATACCAACTCAACTCACCAAAGAACTGGGTCACTGGTTTTAGTGAAAAGTCATTCTTAGTGCCTGACTCTACAACACCATTTGTTCTGCCCTCTGTTTTATTGCATAATAAACAACCAGATATCATAGGGTGTATTTCAAACAGGTAATCAGCACCAACTTCCTGATCTAAAACTACTCTGAGAGGTTCTCTCAGTCTCCTGGAATACTCAAAGACACTCAGAGAAAAAGAAACCAGAAGAGCAAAAAAACCCCCAAAGAGTTGTTCCCCTAAGTCTCTGTAACAGTTTGCTCTACAGAACACTTTCCAGTCTTTTATTAATGGTCCATGTGATAGAACTTTCCTTATTTCAGTGGCTTCTTTTTTTCCTACAGTGTCTCAGAGTCCTAGAAAATGGGAACGATAGGCCAACCTGTGAATCAGAGTCCTTTTGCCTATCCAGCTCATACTGTAAAAGTGCACTGCATTCAGAACAAGGCACTGTGTATCTCCAATACCTTTACCACATTCACTTTTAGGATCTTGTCATATAGCATAATTTCTTTTTTTACTTAATTACAAATCATTATCTCCACTTGACCACTCAGAGAGGAAAAAGTCGAGAGAAAATATGGTATGTAAATTTCAGAAAGCTCAGAAGAACCAAGATGTTATGTGAATGTAACAGCTGCCCCCAGTCAGTCAAACTATTACTGTGGAAGCTGTCGGCAATAGTCCTAGTAAGTCTGAAGTCAACATAGAAATATTGTCAGCTCATCTTCGGTTTCTTTGGTACCAAAGACAACCAGTGTAGCATTTTTTCAAGCAACTGTTTGGTAAAGAAACATGCACTGTGATACAATTGTCTTATTTTGCAGAATAGCGTATTCTGATAGTGTCCTTTAAGATGGAACATTTTTCTATATATTTGCTGCAATGATGTATTTTCTCAGTGTCATTTCATTATGATTGTAATGATCAACTTGGGAGTTTCACGACTGTACATTATTTTATATTTTCTCCAGAGCTGGAAACTTTGATAGTACGCAAGAATCTGAGGTTCCATTAAAATAAAAGAGATACTGCAAATTTTCAGCATTGCAAAATAGGGAAATGTGAAGAAAGGACATTGAAAAAGAAGAATCTGAAAAGATATCTAAATAAAAAGAACAGCAGATGCATTTAGGTATTTAATTCTTCTCACTTACTTAAGAAAAAAATTTCCTTGGTTTCAGTGGTCATGCCTATGTTTTTGAAGAAATGAGACTGTCAATATTGTTTCCATAAAATACAGCATTTTTAGTATTAAATTTGCATGAAACATTATAGGTTGTTGTAGTTGATCATATTTAGCCAACAGGGTGAATGTAGAAAAAATTCAAGCAGTGATGTTTTCAAACTCTGCCCACTATTACTAAGCCTGATTCCAAATTATTTTCACTGTCTGGGGCTTTAACAGCTTTTACATTGTCTTTAAAAAGATTTAGAAAATCATGTTAAAGAAAAATAAAACGGAAATGTTTTAGTTTCCTTTTTTTTTCCCCCAGTTTTCTTAGATGTTGGAATCACAAATACGATTGCAGACAGAAAAGAAAACCTTACATTACTTTAATGTCTGTGTTTATTTAATGTCAGTAACTTACAGGTCTAAACTGTATAGTGTAAAGATGTCTTCTTTAACTTTCAATACTACAAAGACCAAGGACACAAAATAATTTATTTCTGGTTTTTAAAAGATTTTTATAATATTTCTACTATCTAGATTTAGAAAACAGTAATGTAAATGATGACCAACATAGCTGTATAGTATACATATATAGCAGCTGTGTATATGGATATAGTATACATGTATAGCAGCTGCATAGCAGCTATGTTGACTTTTTTTTTTTCTCATTTACTACACAAGTAGATAAAGGAAGACTTTACAAACATTATTCTTTGCAACTGAAACTATCTACTGATAAACAACCAGCCTGTAAAGCAGCGTGCAATTAATTTGGTCATGTGTTGCATGATCCTGATAGTACAGCATGATCCTGATCCAGTACAGATCCTGATAAAGTGGACGTCTTCGTTATATTGCCATTCCCGTGCGTTATTGAGAGTTTAACTATGTTCTCGGTGTTCATAGTTGCTGCCAGAGATTAGAGTGGAATTACACTGCAAAGCACTGACTGTTCTCATCAGAAACTGACAATCTAGAAAGAGGAAGTATACAGAGGAGGATAAGGAAAGTTGTAATTGGAATTGCATCATATTACCAGCACCTGGGGTGGTGGCCCCATCTTCCCATTGATGTGCTGCCACATAGCAGAAGATGAAGCTAAATATGTAATGTATCATAAATACCTAGCTCAATTAAGAAAGTCTTCTTCCTTTTAACCCTTTCCAAACACATGCACACTTTGAAGTGAGTATTATTCATACATCTAATTTGTCTGCTACTGAAATAAGTAGAAAGAAGTCTTTCCTCCTAGCTGCTCATTTTGTACTCTTTCTCTAAAGGACTTTGTTTCCAGAGTGACAGGAAATATTTTACTTTTCATTGTAAGAGCTAGCCCCTCTTCTAGACTCAATAGGATACAGCTCTGTCAAGTGACAAATGTAAGCTATCGATGATATGCAAATATCTGTTCTGTTTTTCCTTATGAAAGTAAATGCCTCGAGTGTGTAATAATTCATGTCTTGGACACACACGTCATTTTCCTTAAACTCTTTTTATTAAACATTATACACATCTATGCTGTGTGATGGGATGAAGCTAGTGCACACTTGATCCAGTAAATCCATATGGCAGTGGACTACAGTGCAGATCCATCAGCACACATCCAGTACAACTACATTCTCTGGTGCACAGCACTTGCAATTATGTCTCTTTCTGGCTTGGGTAAGTTTGTGTGGATCCAGCTAATCATTTTCAGTTCTGACACTGACTTGTGCTGGATCAGCAGATTGTCTTGCCTCCCTTCTCTTGGCTCTACATATGTAAACTTTCAAAAACGTAGCTAATTGAGATGCTGAAATCCAATAACAGAACAGCTTTTAAGTTACTTTATTAACTTGACTGAATCTTCATGACAGATTGGGTGCTGGAAGTTACCAGGAAAATTCAAAAGGTGCATTTCCCACAAACCCATTAAAAAAAAAACCCAGTGAAAATCAAAGAAAGAGGTTCTCCTAAAAAAAAAAAAAAAAAAAAAAGATGAACATTCATTTCACCATTTGGAGATCTTTAATTGACACATCTGTTGTTTGCTTTCTTGAAGTGGGCAATAGAGACCTGACAAGAGCATTGAACATGCACATGATCTGTCACCTCTACAGGCTGGTCTTTCCTGTCAACTTAGATGTTTCACCTTCTCTCATTATGGGTGATCTATCCAGAGTGGATTAAGGCTCAGATGGTGCTGACTCCACAAAAAAGAAGCGAATACTCTTCAAGTTCCTCATTTTTAAAGGAATCATTTCCCTTTTACTCATCTCAGGGGATTGTCTTTGTAGCTTTAGCAGGGGAGCATTTCATTGCTTTCATTTTTGCATATAATTTATCTTGAGATGTTGTCAGATGCATTTTTGAAAGATACAAGAAGCAGAATATGGTGAAACATCATTACTGAAAAAGACATGGTCTCAACCAGACATGACAGGAGTTGAAGCATGTGATTGTAGCTGATGCATCCCTGTCAATCTAGGAGTTTTTCTTGATTTCACAGGCTTCTGTTAGAGGACATTCTTAAGCCTTCTAATCTGCTGAATTTTTTTTTTTCTATTAGATAATAGAAAATCCTAGACAACTGATAAGAGGACGGATAGCTGTGTTATATGAGTCTATATATGCAATCTTGACAATACAAAAAAATTACTTAAAATAAAATCTCTGAAAGGGAAATTATTTCAGAATTTTTCATATAAATGAATTCTCTCCTGACAGAAATAATACCTTACTTAGTAGAGAAGAGCTATTAAAAAAAAAAAAAAAAAAAAAAAAAAAAAAAAAAAAAATTAAAACACTG
>WTSP01010430.1:0-11484 GCA_025331215.1 Actenoides lindsayi
CTGCAACTACAGCAGGTTGCTCAGAGCCCCAGCCAACCTCACCTGGAATGGTTCCAGGGATGGGGCATCAACCACCTCGCTGGGCAGCCTGGGCCAGGGTCTCACCACACTCGGCATCAAAAATTTCTTCCTTCTTTCCAGTCTAAATCTCCTAGTTTAAAACCATCGCCCCTTGTCCTGTCACTGCAGGCCCTGCTCAAAAGTCTGTCCCCATCTTTCTGACAGACCCCTTGAAGTGATGAAAGGCCACAAGAAGGTCTTCCTGAGAGCCTTCTACAGGCTGTACAATCATGGACCCACACAAGAAATACTGCAGGACTGGGGTGAGCCGAGGCAAGCCAAGGGAAGGTGCTTGGAAAGAAGGCTGAGCTGAGGTGGCATGTATGGGGGCATCGGGATGAGCGTGCAGGGCTGAGCCCCAGGACTTATGGGGCCAGGACACCGGCTGGAGGACATCCACTGGTGTGCAGCCAAAGCAGGACTGGATTTGCCAGTAAGGAACCAGCAATGACAAGTGTGCAGTGTGGAAGTGTCACTGGGAGCAGCATGTTAGAGCATGGCAGCAGAGGCTGAGGCAGAAGCAAATGGCACACTGAAACTGTTACACACTTCATGTTCTGTTACCCATCACCAGCCACCACCCCAGCTCACCCACTACCCAGGATCAACTGTTTCCACATGCCATCCTAACCCCTAGAGCCCTGTCTCCAGACCTACACCTCAGAATCCTCCACACCCCTTCCTAAGCACACACCGTTCACCCAAACCCACTCCTGTCCCTGCTCACAGGCTGAGTCCCTCAAAGGCCATGGTCAGCCATGCCAGAGGGGGGCCAGAGGCAGGATCCTCCAAAAGCCGGACCACTGCAGTGGTGAGGTCATGCAGAGGCATGTAGTGAGGGGGAAGAGATGCTGTGGTGTGGTCCTGCCTGTCCTCACACCACGAGCCCAGCTCCTGCCCCACTATGGGGACTCATGTTAGGGTATGGCTGTCAAGTTGCCTGCTGTAGAGTAGAGAGGATGCCTGGAGAGAGAAGCTTCTCATGGTGACCCCCCTTCCTTCCTCTGTAGGAGGAGAGCTAGGATAGAGCTGCCAAGGAGCTGAACCTCTTGTGCCAGCCTGGCACAGGGCACATGCTGAATGTGTGCCCAGTGAGCTCACCGAGTCCCACATTTGCTGATTTATTGAGCACATGCACATTGCACACTCCTGCCCAAGAAACCCAGCCAGATCCTCCAAATCCAACCAGAGCTTCCTCCCCAGAGAGAAGACAGCCATGGCACCCAGAAACCAAGACTGGAAATTCCAGAGTGCAGGGAATGCCAGACACAAAAGGCATCAGGAGGAGAAAAAGTGTCTGCCAGGAGCAGCATGAATACAAGGCAGAGTCTGAGGTCTAGCAGCAGACCTCGATCCCAGCAGACGGGGATGATGAGATTGTTATTAAAATTCAGAAAGACAGAGGCTCTCAATAAATCTGTCTGTCTGGTGTTTGGAAAGAAGCAGGATGCAGGGCTGATGGCAGATGAGAGTACTTCCACCCTCTGTCAGTAACCAAGGAGGATGTTCAGGAACATCTGTTGGAGATGGCTCTTGTTAAATCCTCAGGCCTGGAAAACACACTCTCAGCATCTCCTGAGAGATGACTGAGGAGGGATCTAGCTTGTAGTGGTGGTGGTTTTCTTAAAAAAATACTACCATACCAGAGGAATTGCAGAGGTCCTTCCTTCCCATCCTGTCCTGTCACATCCCTCCCATTGCTCCCTCCTTGGAGAGGCAGCTGCCCCAGGGCCATGCTGGGGATCAAAGAGGGTCTGTGTTCTGAGCCCACCTAGGACCACAGCACCTCATCACCATTTCCTAGGCCTGTTTCTCTTGCAAAGTCCTCTGTGGTCTTTTGAGAGGTGGGCACCTGGCCTAACATAGTCACATTCTCTGATCTGTGCCCTGTGGGGCATCCACTTCTCACTTGAGGCTTCAACAGAGCCTGGAGGGCCTTCAAGGAGAATATCCCTGGACCCACTTGAGCCCTCAGATTTGAGCTCACCCTGAAGATTGACTTCCCCTGAGCCAAACCACCCAGACAGCAACATGGGGCAGCAGGGTGAAGAGAACATAGCTGCGGTGGGAACTCCCCTCAGGAGACTTCTTTGTGCTTGGGGAGCTGTGAAGGGGAGTTCAGAAGAAGGCTGAATGAGGTCTTTACACCCAGCATGGCTCGGCACAGGCACAGGCTGCTCATAATTTTTTCTGCAGTTGTGTCGAGACACCGGCGACATCTCTCCATTCACAGCCACCCGCTCCAGGTCTGAAGAAGCGGCGACAGATTGCCGCAGTCATGCCGCCAAAGTCAAGCTCCATCTGTGTCTCACGCCGCAGCTGGTGTTGCTCCAATCCCCAACTGTTTACATCCCTTGTATCTGACGCACGTTGGGACCCCGGTTTGTTGCCTGCGCTGTAGAGACTGGCCCCGATACCACAATGGTGGCCGCGGTGCCACCCACCTGCGAGTCGCGGTGGCCCAGCGGACAGCCGTGACAGATGGCTGACGTGTAGCGTTGCCTGTGTAGGGGCTGGCGGGGGACGTGGGGTGGGACTGGCAGACGGGAAAGGACCAGGGAGCACACACTGCACCACTCACATGTCAGACTCCACATCTCAGCTGCTCTCTCATGCGGCCGCAGTGACAAGACTCTAGTGGGATGTGCAGCCCTTGGGGGCTGCCTGCTGCTCGTGCTGCCTATGGAGGCCCCAGGAAGGAGTGAAGAATGGTGGTGGAGTCACTGTGCGTGGTCCTCGGTCCTCAGGAGAACAGCCCATGGTTGCACAGAAGTGGTTTTTGTCTCACTCACCTACTGCAGTGGCCTGCAAGGACCTGGGGCTGGACTTCTGCACCGGAAGTACTATTCCCCCCCTCTTCTCCATCTCTGGAAGGCCCGGGAGCTTTTCCCCGTTGTCTCTGGGCTGGAGCTCATAGCACAGCCCTTCCTCTCACCCAAGGCAGCAATAGCTGCTCGCCTGGGTAAACACTTGCCAGGCAGGTTGGAGCACGCACCAGGAAGAAAAAGCACAACAACGTCTTCCGGGCTCCTGCCAGCCCTGCAGAGAGTTGTATGTGTCCTCAGCCCTCATCCATCCTCCTGGGCTTGAGGAGCTGCTTCAGCTACCCTGAGTTCTCATTCTGCTCACCCAGAGCTGGGTACAGAAGCCCTGTTTGGCAGCCAGGCCAAGAACAGGACGCGGGACTTTCCCTTGGTCTCGGAGTGCTCAGGCCACATCATGCCAGCAAACCTTCCCCTCCAGTTTAACCCTGAGTGGTGTGGACACAGCCCAGCATCCCCCAGGCAGCAGCTTCTGGTGACTCAGAGGAGAAGGCCTCTGCTCCTGCATGCTTTTGAGGAGGTGCTAGAAGATGATTCACCCACCAGTGATGTGGGGACTGAATTCAGCATTTCACTCACACTTGACAACGTGTTACTTGAGTCAGGTGCGGGGTCGGCTGCTATCCCTGATGCCAGCACCTCCCCTGGCTTGCAGGGGAGCCTGCAGCCCATTGAAACTTCAGGTAGTTCTTACACAGCTTCAAATAAAAGCCATTCCCAGGTGCTTAGAAATGTCTGTGGTGACTCCAGCCCCTTGCCTCCTCAGAAGCACCCTACATGAGCCCTGTTGTGCTGCACAGCAGGGACCGGGAGGATGTCACATCTGCTGTGTGACACCTCAACCTCCCCTGAGGTCTGGGTACAGCAGGGGACAACTGGAAAGTGGTGACTGTGACACCAAAAATGCCTCCCAGGAGGCAGCCAGGGAGCCCCAGACTGACAAATGACACATCTGTTCTCTGCAAATGAACAAAAATTGGCATAAGGAGCAGGAAACTGGCATCATTAGGGGACAGATGGATAAATATGACATATTGGGAAAGAGTTGACACAGCTCTCTTACAGTGAATTTCTTTTCTCCAAAGCCAATGGCTTTCTTGGAAAGAGCCAGAAGGTACCTGAGGGGGTCCCAGCTGGGAGAGGTCACCTGCATTTCCACAAGCAGGTCCTTTGATGAGATGGGGTCAGTAGAGAAGTGACAAAATCCACTAATAATACTGAATTATTCTGGACACTGTGGATGAATGCTATGAATTGCAGGGAGTTTCAGGGTCTGAGTAACTTGGCAATAAAAGGAAACAAAAGCCAGTGTCAGGGAAGTGACACACACAGGGAAACCAAGCCCAGCCTTATGTCTACAGTGATGGGATCTGAGACCAGGAGCTCTGACAGGCTGTGAAAATATCCCCTCAGCACTCAGCAGAGGTCAAAAATGGCAAAACCTCTCCATCATAACTGACAGGAAGGGTTTGGAAACAGTAGAGATGGCACCAGAGGTGCCACTATTCCCTGGTCAGTCCCAGCCTGTGTGCCATTCTGGTTCCCCCATCCTGAGGATACAGCAGAGCTGGAAAATGTAGAGAATGGTGACAGGATGATCAAAGGTTTCTGCACATGGGGGGTGTGATGGACCAAGGCTCTTTGGCATGGAAAAGAGACAACTCGGGTCACAGTGCAGAGATGTGTGTGTCTGGGGGAATGTGGGGAGGGACTGGTGGGTCAGGGGTGAACACAAGGAGGTGATTTGGCTCACAGCAGCCCTCCCTGCCACAGAGGGCTGCAGGTGCTACATGGCTTGGGAACAAGACCAGACAAATCCACAGAAAGAAATCCATTGAATGCCACTTGTCCTGGTTTGAGATAGAACAGAACTGATTCTGCTCAGTGATTTCACTTTTCATCTCAGTCTCTTGTAAGTAACAGCACTTTCTGAAGTCAATGGCAGATTTTTGCAGACAGTCTATGCTTCCAGCAGTGATAACGCTCCATGGTCAGAGTTACCACCAAGGGTTGGGGTGTGCAGACCATGGTCACTGTTAGATCTTGTGTATGACATTGGGGGCGCAGAAAGTAAGAGGTGGCACCTGCAGGGAGGAGCAGCCAGTACAGGTGACCCCAAACTGACCAACAAGGGATTCTATCCCATATACATCATATTCAGTATAAAGCTGAGGAATCAGGAGGGTCAAGTCTCTTCTTCAATGGCTGGCATCTGAAGGAGGACTCTGTCTGTTCTGCCTTCAGTCCTGAACTGTGTGTTCCTGAATCCAATTCCAGAATCCAGCTCCTGAATCCAGTTCCCATCTGCTGCTGAGTCCAGTCTGGGATGTCCCCAGTGCCAGTTCCACAGCACCAGTGGTGACGGTGACATAATTGCAATCAGGGTGGTTGGATTCAATATTGGTTTTGTATATATTTGTATATATTCCATTTTGTTCTTATTTTCATTAAAGCTTAGTTTTCTTTTCCAATCCATAAGACCCTTATTCCCGTTCTCTTCCCTTTGGGAAGGGAGAGGGGTTAACAGAGAGTGTCTCTCATTTGTCTCATGGCCAACTCTAACCCTAAACCTACACACCACTGAATAGAAAGCCTAGCACAAAGGAGCCATGCAAATATTTCAAGGCAGTGGTCGTGTCGAGGGGAGATGTTGCTACATATTTGCACCAGGAGACCGTCAAAGACAGGACGGTGGGTGAAATGGGCTGCTCTCACCATAGCAGCTGCCCATGGGCAGGGGGATACTGCTCCCAGGTTCTTAGGTTCTTTACTGCTCTTAGGAGTCTGCAAGCTTTGTTCATCCCTTCCAGATACCCAGCTCCCATCAGGCTGGAAGGAAATGGCACATAGCAGCCATGCCCACCCACTCCAGCTCCGTGCCACGTGCCTGGGGGGAGGCAGGGTGTGTGCTGGCATGGAAGGGATGCTCTGCACAAGACTCTCCATGGCCCTCTCTCACCCCAGCTGGTGGCAATGAGGTGGCAAGGGCCAAAGACAAGTGATAAACTGGGGGAAAGCAAGGAGGAACATGGAAAACATGGGGCCACACCAAGTCCCATGTATGATGCAACACATTGCTCCTCCCAAGCATCACAAAATAGGACATTTCTGCATCAACTACATGGGAGGCAGACTTGATAAGTGCATTCAGGCCACTCGGACTCTCTCTGTCTGTCTAGATGTGTGGGATACACCCAGAGAATGTGCATCTACCAGATGAAGCAAATTCTGGCAGACGCTTTTTGCAGCTCCCCAACCTTTCTGTCAAAAGACATCATTATGCAGTTGATAATATATTCAAAGCCATGCTAATTGACCAAAAGAAGAGACAACAGCTTGCTGACAGACATCTGCCAGCCCAGAGTCAGATACCTCAGTTGCTGACTGCAATGAGTGCCTTCTCTGCCCACTCCCAGCGCTGACAGCCCTCTGCACATCCATGACCCCAAGTGTCATAACCGCTCTCTGCTGTGATCTGTTATTTCATTAACACTTGACGAGGTGTGGAGAGCTGTGGGGAACTTCATTTCCACAAATCCAGGCGCAGCACCCTGGAAACAAGCCAGCGGGAGTGACAGATAGAAGTTAAAAATGACTCCAGGACTGACACACAGAGGGTGAGAAACACTTCTTTCACCGACTAATCCTGGGTAAGGGTTTGAAGAAAAATTCTGAACAGCCACTGTGTAAACTCTTTGCCATGCTTTGGGTTTTTTTTTCATATAATCATTTCACATGGGCTCAAGCCATGGGGAGTTAAGCAGTGCCCCGTGCCCATGGAGACCACAGGAGCTCTCTGCAGCTGCCCTTGGTACTTCACCAGCAAATCTAGGCTCGTGGCTGGGAAACCTCATGACAGACACTGGCTGGGTGGAAACACCTTTATTATATCATGCAAATCTCATGGCCTCATCTAGCCACCTGCTTTCACACTCTGCCCAGCCAGGTTGATGCTCCCAGTGCTCCAGCCATAGCACAAATTCAACCCCTTCATTGCTGGCCCTTCAGTGGGAGGAATCTGCATCCAGGGGGTATTATTTCTCCCTACGAGGGGGCTTGACCCTGCAAGGGCACAAAAATGCCCAGGTGGGATAAGATGCCTGAATTCCTCCTCTGAATGAACAAAGGAAGTGGGACCAGCTGGGAGAGTGTGGATCTGAACTGGATAGCAAGCAGTAAAGTGGAATTGATTGGAGCTGCCTGCACTCATTGATCTGAGGCAGAGCAAAACTAAGGAGCTGGGAGAATTTGCAGCTCAATCTGAGTGACGTACTGGTTGGAGGCCTGTGCTCTGGGCCTGGCAGGGGACCTGTGTGCCCCAAGAAAGTGTTAATGGTGAGTTTGATTAATCCATCTGCAATGGCCACATTTACACAGCTGAGTCCTCCTCCAGACAGACTCTCACTAGCTTTATATTGCCACGGGGGTGTGAACCACCCCTGGCATCCCCTTATGTCTCTTAATAGGGCTGTCAACACCCATCAGGAAGATGGGCACAGCAGACAAGAGCAAAACAGGGGCTGCACCCCCCCCCCCACAGAGGGGAGCGATTGCTTTTGCCACCAACCCAGCCCCATGTCTCCGAAAGGGCTGGGAAGCAGAAAATGAAGGTGAATTCATAGAACGTAGAGGAGATGGCCGGGCAGGCTGCCTGGAAACATGTGGCTGCCCCTTTTCTGCCCACTCAGCATCACAAAGAGGGGTTGAAGGTGGCTGTGTGCAGGCCATAAATCCCTGCTGCTGGAGGAGGCTCCCGGTTGCGGTGCAGACAAAGGCAGAGGCAGAAAGAGAACTCGGGCTGGCAGCAGGGATGAGGCAGGGCACACACAGACACGTGGCAGCATTTGTGTTGGGCTGTGGGGTGGCTGACTCTCCCCTGAGACACTCTTACCATGTCTCATCTTCAGCTGGATGCGGGACCCACAAGGAAAGGGCTCAAGAGGCTGCTCCAGGCTTTGTGCTCCCTCAAGGTCAGACAGGAATCCCTGCTCCACACGTTTTGGGCACCGTTTTCCTTATCTCTGATCGTCAGAGCCAGGCAAGGAGATCACAAAACATAACCAAGCAGAAAATCAGTCTGTTGTAACCAGACTGTAAAATGTCCTTTGAAGCTTGGGTTTTAGAAGAACCAGGACCCTCTCATATGCTGTTGTGAGCTCATAAAGCCTCTCAGGAACATCATAGCTGAACATTCATGTCAAGAAATGCTTGAGTCCTCCTTCAGTCCTTGGTGCACGTGTCACATGAGCTAGAAGAGGATGGGGAGGTGGGTGGCAGTGGCAGACCTGTGTAAGGTTGCTTGCAACTCTCTCCCAGCTCAGATGTACTGTCCTTCACCCCCAAATCCCACCTATAAACATTCACCTCCAAAATTATCCCAGCCCCAGGACACTTCTCTGGCCTGCATCAGTCCTGCTTCTCCAGGCACCAGCACCACTCCTGGGGCTGGTTCAGGATTCTGAGACCAAAAAAAGAAACAGTGGGGCTTGCTCTGCCTCCTATCTGCTTCCTTGAGATGGGGAAAGGAGGCCAGGTGCTGTCCCAGTGACGAACCAGCTGGAGATGCTGCTTGAGGTGCAGAGCAGCCAAGACAGGCAGTGATGAATTGCTCTTGTCCCAGTGCCAGCCGGAAGATTTATGTTTGTGCCACGGAGTGGCAATGTCTGTACCCAGCAGCACTCCCTGCCTGACTGCACCAGTGTTTCAACATCATAGGCACCTTTAAAATCCCATCGAATGCAACCCACGGGCATCAGAGGGCTTGGAGAGAAGCCATCAAGGGACAGAGCAGGGTGGGAAGAGCAGAAGAGCCTGCCTGGAGCAGCGGTCCTGCCCCAAGCAGAGCCCGAAGGGATCAGGTCATCTAGCAGAGAGATGATCCCCACCATGCCTCCCCCAGCTGATCCCTTTTCCTCCATGCCGAATGAACACATCCAGGGAGGTCCAAACTATCCGGGCCAGATCAGCAGCATCATATGGACACGACCACTCAGCAGCCCCACTGCTGGGGCCCTGACAGCCTGGCCTGGTTTCTTTAGGAGTGATTGGATCTGAATCCTGTTGAAAAAGGCAGCTCATGGGTAGGAAGCTTTGCTGGGACAGGGCCACCACCACCAGTGATGGGTGGCAACAGATTCATGCTGCCCCTTCTACACCCACAAGGGCCCTGCCACTTGTCTCTGTGTCCACTTGCCACCCCTCCTGCTTCCTTCCATGTTTGGTCAGCTCCTCCTTATCGCTGCAGCATTTATCTCAGTCATGACTGCTCCAGCAGTTGAGATCATTGTCATTCTGCTGCCTTACCCTTTCCAGAAACATCTGCTGAGCTCCCAAAGCACAAGCACTGCTGCCTCCTCCCTGCCCAAGGAGGAGCCTGCACCGTGCATGCCATGTCAGCAGTACCTGGAATGTACTCATGCACTCAAGAGCCCCGCATCACTCCAGGCCACGAACCAGGATCCAGACCATGGTGGACACCAACCTCAGGGGTCCCACTCTGTCTGTCCATACAAATGTTGGAGGAGGAATCCCCTGGTCACTGTGTGCATTGCTGTAGGTTCTCCATCCCCACCAGGCATGGGCACCATGTCCTGCCAGAGGTGCTTCACATCTCCACACCATCCCACCTTCTCCCTTGGGTGCTTTTTCCCAATCACAGCTGCACCGACCCAATGCATCAATTATCCAGGGCTGAGTGCAGGCCATCATGGAGCTGGGTTTGTCCTTACACTGGTGACACAGCCCAGCTCAGTGGCATTGCCATCCTAGCAGCTCAGCGTGGAGAAAGGCACAAGAGTCCAGACACAGTGTAGCACGAAGACCTCTCCCTTCCACAAGCTCATGCCTTGAGATTTAGAGGTTGTGATGACCTCGGCTCTATGGCTCAGCTGTCCCCTGCCCTGCAGGTGTATGGGTGGTCAGATCTCTCCATGATGCAGCCAAGGAGCTGCTGATGGTGTTAAATTCCCTGGACATGGGAAGAGACACATGTTATCTCCTACCAGTGCTGCTGCATCCACTTTAGGTCCAGCATGAGGACACAGATGGTGACAGATTTGTCCACAGATAAGCAAGGGGAGCCCTATGGGGTCCTTGGAGAGTGGACAAGGGAGGGAGAAGGACAGAACTGGAGCAGGAGGGCAGTACCAAAAACCACATGGACATCCAGGTCAGTCAGAGACACCACCAAAGAGCCATCCACCTGGTGAGCCACCTTTGATGTCGCGGAGAGCATCTCCCATTGCAAAGGTTCACACCATGGCTGAGGGACCAGCATGCACACCAGTGCCCAGGGTGTCAGCAGCAAAGCATCTGAACGGAGAAAGAGGTTGGTGTAGATAAAGGGAGGACACAAAAGTCCATTCTGTCTTCCTCTACTACCCTATGCTCTTTTGTTTTGGATATGAGCAAGATGAGGAGCTTAGGGTGGCAGAAGTAATTCACAGGGTAATCAAGGTGCACAGGGCCTTCCTCTGGTTGGTCCCAAGCCTCTGAAAAAGTCTTTTAGGTTCAGGACCCACCAGCTGCAGAGCGTCCTTGCAGACATACAAGGACAGACGGGCAGCATGGCTGCAGAAGACCCTCTGTCTCTTCCAGCACCCCCTCACATGCAGGCAAGACCTGTCGAGGAGCGTTATATATGGTGGCCTGTGATGAACTCGTTGCGCATGCAGAATCAGGGGTTCCTCCGACCAGCTCTTCCCCGTGCCAAAGCACAGAGGAATGAGTCATCTAGGCCACCCGAGCGCCTTGAAGTGCCACGACTGCTCTAAAAATATTTTGCACAAAGAAACCCCTTTTTTTTTTCATCCCAGGTGTTTTGAATTCTTTGCGCAACTGAAAATAAAAGAGCCTTTGGAGCACCGTGGGAGGCGGCAGCAGCGGTGACGGCAAACGGGCATTAACTCTTCACGTGCGTTTGGGCAGGAAGCGCAGCACAGGCTGACACCGGCCCCCGCCGCGGGACACAAAAGCCGATCGCATCCCCGCTCTCCCGTCCCACCCTCCGCAGCCACCTCCTGCTCTGCCAAGTGGAGAAGAGAAAGTTTCTTCCCCGAGAAACACCCACGGGGCCGAGAGGCGGGGTTACCGGGGGAGGGGGATGCGAGGGACACAGCGAGGGTTGGGGGGAGGGACAGGATGCGGGGAAGGTGCGGACTGAGAGGTGGGTGAGAGTCAGGGTAGGGCCGGCAGCAGGGCCAGGCTCGGGGTCGCAGCCTGGAGCTGGGCCAAGGTGGGGTCAGAGGTGGGGTGGGGTGCGGCGCAGGATCAGGGTCAGAGTTCGGGCTGAGGGCCGTGGAGACGACTCGGCTGACGGGCCCGGTAGGGTCAGGGGCCGGGTTGGGGGGCAGCGCGAGGAGCTCGATCCGGCGCCACCCACCCGTCGCGGCCGCCAGCCCCGCGCAGCCGCACAGAGCCCGGCCCCACGAGGCCGCCGACACCCGTCACTGACACCCGTCACTCAGCCCGCGTCGCCACGGAGACACCGCGCGGTGAGGGCGGGGCTCGGAAAATGCAGGACCCACCCCGGCGGGATCCCCCGCGTCAGCCCCGGCACGGCCGCTAACAGCACAACCGACGACAGCCGCGCCCAGAGCCCCGG
>WTSP01010434.1:7451-26254 GCA_025331215.1 Actenoides lindsayi
GACCTCCCTCGCCAGGTTTAGTTCTAGGGAGGCCTTAGCTTTCCTTGTTGCATCCCTGCATCCTCTGACAACCTCCCAGTATTCTTCCCAAGTGGCCTGTCCCTCCTTCCATGTCCTATATTCCGTCTTCTGCTTAAGTTTATCTAGTAGCTCCCTGCTCAACTATGCAGGCCTCCTAACTCTCTTACTTGATTTCCTACTCTTTGGGATGCACTGATCTTGAGCCTGGGGGAAATGGTGCTTGAATATTAGCCAGATTGCTTGGGCCCCCTTACCTTCTAGGGCCCTGTCCCATGGGATTTTTCCAAGCAGTTCCCTGAGGAGGCCAAGGTTGGCCTTTATGCAGTCCAGGGTAACGATCCTGCTTGTGGCTCTGTGCCTGCTGCCTGTAATTCTGAACTCCACCATCTTGTGGTCACTACAGCCAAGGGTGCCTTCCACTTTCACATCCTCAACCAGTCCTTTGTTTGTCAGTACAAGGTCCAGCAGCACTCCTCTCCTTGTCAGTACCTCCACCACCCGCATTAGGAAGTTATCATCAATGCTCTGGAGGAATCTACTGGACTGCGCGTGCCTGGCTGTGTAGCTTTCCCAACAAATGTCAGGGTATTTGAAGTCCCCCATGACAACCAGAGCCTGTGATTTTGAGACTACTTCCAGCTGCCTGTAGAAGTCCTCGTCAGCTTCCTCATCCTGATCAGGTGGCCTGTAGTAAATACCTACTACAATGTCTCCCATACTAGTCTCTCCCTTAATCCTAAACCACAAGCTTTCAACCTCCTCCTCATTGCTCCCCAGGGAGAGCTCGATACATTCCAATTGCTCTCTCACATGGAGAGCAACTCCACCACCTCACCTTGCAAGCCTATCCTTCCTGAAAAGGACATAGCCATCCATGATGGTCATGTGAGCTGTCCCACCATGTCTCAGTGATTGCAATGAGATCATGGTCCTGAGATCACACACAGATCTCTAGTTCATCCTGTTTGTTCCCCATACTGCGTGTATTGGTGTACAGGTGTTTCAGAGAGTTTGCAATACTGGAGTACCTCCTGACTGGTACTAACTCTGAGATAACAGTGTAGCTGGCACAACACCCCACTGATGTCCCCAGCTTGTTTCCTGCAAACCAGGTTTTTCCCCTTTCCCCTTTGAATCTAGTTTAAAGCTTGATAAATGAGCCCAGCCAGTTCCTGTGATAGGAGAGATGCAATCCATCTGATGCCAGGAGGCCTGGCATCATGTAAGTTGACCCATGGCCAAAAAACCCAAAGTCCTGCTGGTGGCACTAGGCTTGAAGCCAAGAATTGATCTGATGGGTCCTCCTCAGCCTTTCTGGGTTGGTCCCTTCAACGAGGAGGACAGAAGAAAACACTACCTGTGCTGCTACTCCCTTGACCAGTTCACCCAGGGCCCTCCAGTCTCTCTTGACAGCCTTTAGTTTTCTTTTTTTGAGATCATCACTGCCTACCCGGAAAGTCAATAATGGGTAATAATCTGTGGGCTATATGAGGGTAGGAAGCTTCCTTACCACATCCTTAACTCAGGCCCAAATAAAAAAAAGAAAAAAAAGAAATCCAATATGGGCTGGGATCTGATTAGCCCTGCAGTAGGACTGGATATGAGCTGGAAGCTCCTATTTAAGTGTCATGAATTTGTAAATATTCATACTTATGAACAAGGCAAATTGTGTCCATTAAAAGCTTTGTAATCAGTAGTTTCAGAGAGCACTTTGCACTGGTGAGACTACATCTGGAACACTAGAATCGGCTTGTGGTCCCCTAGTTCATAAATGATGTGAAGAAGATGGAGGAGGTTTTATTAAGAAGAGGATTAGCCACCTTTATCATGTGACTTGAGGGAACTGGATTTCATTTATGAGCTGAAGAGGAGGCTAAGGGAAGAAATATCAGCCTGCAGCCAGAAACAGAGGAACCAAACTTTTCTCGGTACTGATGCATGATAAAACAAGTGGGGCAACAGCCAAATATTATGGCTTGGGAGTTTTGATCTGGACATTAGAACAATTTTAATTTTTTTTTTCTGTGAGGATGGGGCAACAGTGGTACAGGTTTCCCAGACAGACAGCAAAATTACCTCAAGAATCATCTAGGCTAAGATGACTTTGTCTGTCCTGATCAGGTGTTGACAGTAGTAATCCTTGGAGCTAGAGGTTGGACCTGATAGTATTCTGAAATCAGTTCCAACCAATATCTCTGTTTCTATGAGTTGTGGTCCTGTTAGATCCCCAGTTAACTTAAGCAATAAGAAATATAAAATTTCTGTTCTTCAAAGAGGTCTTTACAAAGTCAGATAGTTTTGGCCTCTCTGCCTTCTTGCAGGTATTAGGAAGAAATTGACAGGTAAACCCCAGAAATCTAATAATACTTATAAGATCTAGAAGCCATGGTATTTGAAAATTAAAAGTTTAAACTTGAGAAAATACATTTTATACAGTACAACACTCTTTTAAGTATATAGTAACTTCATCAAAGCTAAAAATTTTATCAGGATTCAAAAATTTTTACATGGAATCTTGTAGGGTAAATTAGAAAATAATGATTGTGAATTATGTGAGTGTTTAAATATGGAAATTACATTATACAGCAGCACATAACTGTATAGAATGAAGGAATAAATTTCTGTGTATATTGAGGTGGGGAGTATATTAAAAAGTATATTTAACCAGTTGGATGAATGGTCAAATCTGATGAGCCATTCATATGATCCTATGACAGACAGAAACGTAAGAGCTATCAGCAGTTTAAATTTTTTATTTTGTCTGGATGTATCCTTTGGTTACTCAAAAGAGCAGAGGATGAAACTCTGGCCCAACAGCAATCACAGGGCCTTTTGTCATTGACTTTAGGAGTCCTAGGATTAAATACAAGAAGAGTTACTAACCGGAACCTCCTGTAAAAATATCTTATGTAGAAGACACTGAGAGCAGTTCAGTATTTTATAAAGCAAACCATAAAGCAGAATCAACTCCATATTCTTATTTCTGACTCTATTAAACATATAATAGAAACAAGGCATGAAATTACTATCTGTTCCTTCCAGAATCCTTCCTACTACATTTTCTCTGAAAACATTATCTAATACATAATGACTCATATAAGGTGATAAAACTTTAGGTCAGAAATATGAAATTTGCATTTTTCACTATAGAAATTTTGATGTGAACAACCTGGCATTGCCTTTATCAATTCTGTGCCCCATCAAAATGCACAAACTTTCTATTTTCCCAGGGAGATAAACACAACCAATTACATGGATAAGTCAACTGACAGCAATATATTTGGCACTTTATCAAATGTTCTTTAAATATCTTGAAAAAACCCTGCACATAGTATAGTTTGTGAAATTACTGTTATGACTAGAAAATAATTTTCAAAATTGTTGATAAATTGTTGATGGTCTTAGGTGATTAGTTTTAGGTGTTCCATATCAATGAACACATAACATGCCACTTTGACCAAAAAAATTTTTTTTTAGATTTTAGTTCACCATATATTAATCTCTGTCTCTTAACTTTCTGGCACTTAAGAATTAGCTAAGAATCAATGTTTATAGATGGAAAGAAAAAAAAAATCTAGTGAATACAGAGAGGCTCTAGTAATAACTTTTTAAAATCATGTCACTGGCAAAAGTGTAGATAGGTTCTCTTTTACACAAGGACTGCTCAGTGATACATTAGCAAGAACATAAATAAACTGTGACATGGAAACCAATCACTTAAGAAAACATAGCAATTGCAATACACAGTTCAATGATAATACCAGTGTGATTCCCATTACCATTATATATCTCTATAATATGTTTATCATCATGACACTGGCAGTCTCCAATTCCAAGGAAGTAATATGGATTGAAGCCACCACAAACCCATCACTCTCTTTAAAATTCTTTTGTCTGTTGTTTAGCTCTCATATGTTGGTCTGAACCATGTGATTACTCCCTCCACCATGCTGGTCTGCCTGACTCAGGGAGTAGTAACTTTTATACTACCAGTTAATGACTCAACTGACATAGCTGTTTATCTAAAACAAAGGCCACCCTCTGATCCCTATTGTGTTGAGAGAAAGTCTGCTTTCTTTGCGTCTCTGGTCAGTCACATCCTGCATTATTCCCTAAACTTCATGGGCACATCACCTTTGCCTCCGTCTATTGAATATTCTTCCATTGTAAGAGTTTATTGGTCAGCCATAAACCCCTCAACCCTTTTTCCTGCTTTAATATTACATTATGGAATCCTAAAATTAAATTTCGAGGTCATGGGGTGAAAACAGTGACTAACACTGCCAAAAGGAAAATTACTGAAATATGTGTCTCAAGTATTTTTTCATTGTTATTATTTAATTCTCACTTGTATGCACTTATGAGAATCTATCAAGTTTTTGTTTGCTCATTTTCCCTAATTCTGAGTGTGAAGTCAGAAGGTATGTCAACAGTTAGTTCACTACAGAAGAATTACAGATTTTTCAGAGGATTTCAAGAGTTTATTAAATTAACAATTAATGTCCCCAAATTTTGGAAAAGTTGTCTTTGCTCTTACTAAACACAAAATTCTTGCTCAGTGAATTCAGGTTTTCATCCTGAATGTTGTTAAGATGCCTTCAGCTGTGAGATTTACAAAATCTAACTTCGTTTTGCTAGCCAAATTGCTTCTGATTCATCAACTGATGAACTGATACCAACAAACCTAACCTCTGTCAAAAGCCTAAATATGGTTTTGTTTGAAGTTTCTTTCTAAGGAGAACAGAACACAGCTGAAAAGCAAAGGTACAACATATGTTTTATCTAGACCAGAAAGGTGTAACACATGCTACTTTTATGTAAAAGGTATTTTTTACACTTCATCTTTCACTATTTACCTTATTCCATTCTCTTCTGCTTGCAATCTAAATTCACTGTTGTGGACCTCAGCACACACCACTCACTTCTCTTTGATAGGGCAAATACTGAAAAAATTATAATGTAATATGTATAAAGCATACAGTATTTTTATTATGGAACAGCATTTTTCCTGAAAAGTTAAAAAAGAAAGAACATTTTTAAATCAGAAATATGCTTTCATTTTACCCAGTGTTATTTTGCCATCTTTACATTAGCAGCCTTCTACTTGCAAACTTAAGTTCATCACTGACAAAGTGTAAGGTCATGTTGTATGTTTAGTGGCATCTAGTCACACATTATTCCTGCTAATTAATTTACATATCTATGGAATAAAGGCTTTTTTAGCTGTAGTCTAAACCTTACTGTACAATTAGTTGTCTGGCTGTGAAATTATACTGCTTTGATTGAAAAGGCACATAACTAAAACTGTCAGTGCAAGATTATGTGACTTTGTAATTTGATAGTAAATGTAATTACAATTGAATTTTTATAAAAGTATAATTTCTTATACATAGTTCAAAAATATCATATTCATAAAAGCTCATATGTCAGAGGGAAGACCATAAGATTTCATCATTATGGAAGAAGTCATCATAAATTAGAGGAAGAAAATGAAGGATTCTTGTTAAATTTTCAGTCCATTTTAAATTCTATATGTTTAAACTGAATTAGTTTTTGAAAAAGAGAATATGAGATATTTTCAACTATTGTGGGATCAAATAGCTGAAATAATAACATCCTTAACCTGAGACCATTGTCTATTATCCTTTTCCTAACAAAATTTGTGTAGCAAGCAAATGTAGGTAGAGGGAATTTCACTGAATGCTGATGTGTGAATATTGCCTGTTCCATGCAGAGAGGAGGAAAAAAAACCTCAGTCTAAAAGAAGAGAAGCAGTGAAACAAACCACAAGCACTACAGCACAGGGAATGGCAACATCTGAAAGAACATGTGGACTAAATGCCTCTGAAAAATGCTTTTGCACTAAGACAGTCCTGCTGTTTCTTCTCTGCTTCCTGTTGTGTTTAGAGAAATAGCATTTTGTGCCATCTTTGTAAACAGGATTGCATCAAAGAAATGCCATGTTTGCTTTTTACTCCTAGTGGAAACAATCCATAGTTCCCTAAATGTGGTAAAGTGCTGGAGACAGAAGGAAACATTGTATTCTGTTCAGTTCAATTTCCTTGTTAAATTTAAGGAAAATGTAACAAAGTATCTGAGATAAAGATGGGGAGGTTTTTCATTAAAGCTGGTCATATGGCATACAGGTATCTCTACTCTGAAGGCGGAACATACAGCTCTTGCTGCAAGGATGAAGGATCATTACACATAATATCCTTAGAAAGCATTTTGAAAATATAATTAATGCTGTTCTACACAAGTCAGAAAATAACTTTGACTCTTAGGCATGATCACTGGTCACAACTTTTAGAAAGGCAGAAATGTAATTTTCTATGTGATTCACATATACTAGTTTTCCATACAGGACTAGCAGGAATATTCAAAGGCTGTCACTGTAACTATTTATATGTGATATCTATAAATTAAACTGAATATGAGCCAACAATGTGCCCAGGTGGCTAAGAAGGCCAACAGCATCCTGGCTTGTATCAGGAATAATGTGGCCATCAGGACTAGGGAAGTGATCGTCCCTTGGGACTTAGCACTGGTGAGTCTGCACCTTGAAAACTGTGTTCAGTTTTGGGCCCCTAACTACAAGAAATATGTTGTGCTGCTGGAGAGTGTCCAAAGAAGGGCAATAAAGCTGGTGAAGGGCCTAGAGCACTTCTGAGTCTTCTACGGAGTGCTGAAGGGATAGGGTTTTTTTTAGTCTGGAGAAAAGGAAGCTCAGGGGAGACCTTCTTGCTCTATACCTGAAAGGAGCTTGTAGCGAGGCAGTGTTGGTCTCTTTTCCCGAGTAGCAAGTGATAGGACAAGAGGCAATGGACTCAAGTTGCACCAGGGCAGACTTAGTTTGGACATTAGGAAAAATTTATTCTCTGAAAGGGTTATCAAGCACTGGAACACCAGGGAAGTGGTGGTGTCAGTGACATAATTTAGTGGTGAACTTGGCATTGTTACGTTTAAGGTTGGACTCAATGAATTTAAGGGTCTTTTCCAAACTAAATGATTCTTAATAACTCTATGATTCTATTTTAACAATGAAGATACTGGTTTAGTGTTTCATGATTTTACCAGTACAGTTACCTCACTATTGCTAACAGGAGAATGTCAAAACTAATTTTTCTTTATTTTGTCTTTAAAAAAACCCCAAAAATGAAGAGGAAGGGAAAATTAGGCTCGTGTTTCCTTTTCATGTGCATTGGTAGAATGAAATTACTGTGGAAATACAAAACAAAGTTAATATCAGTTACATTTTTTGTAACTTTTTGAGTTGATGTCTGAGACACTAAAGACTTCAGTGTACTATGTACAGCATTGAATTAATGTTTATTAAAGTATGGATGCAGATGCCCAGGTGCTGGCAGCAGGGGTTGCATGAGACTCTGAGGGGAGACTGTGGCTGCCCTGCGCCCAACACAGACAGTTCTAGTCGATTCCAACTGACGCCCCTCAGGGCACAGCTGAGCCTCTCAGCCAAGATGGTATCACTTCTGGCAAAATGCATTTAAGAAAGGGTAAAAAAAATGCAAGACAGAGACAGGAGTGAGGAAATAAAGAGCGAGACATAACAGAGGGAACACCAGGGTCAGAGGTGGAGGAGGGGCTCCTGGAGATGGAGAAAGCCCATGGAGGTCCTACATCAGAGCAGGCAGATATTTTTTGAGGGAACTGTAAGGCCTGGGAATAAGCCATGCCAGAACAGGGTAAGTGTGTGCAAGGGAAGTAGCAGCAGAGATAAACTATTATGGACTGACCATAAACCTTCCCATCCCTGCTGTGTTGCTCAAAGTGAGAAGAGGTAGAGGAGTTGAGAGTAAAGGAGTGAAGTTGAGCCTGGGAGAGGGAGGAAGAAAGCTGTTTTAATGTATGTCTTTTCACTACCCAAATCTATTGTAATTTGCAAAAATTAAATTATTTTTACCCAAGTCAAGTCTGTTTTGCCCATAATTGTAATTGGTAAGCAATCACCATGTCTTCATCTCAACTCAGGAGCTTCTCAAACTATTTTTCCTTACTTCTCATTTAAGGAGGGGGAGGGAGGGAGTGAATTACTGGGATTTTGTCTGTTTTCCAAGGCTAACCCACCACAGAACAATAAAAAAGTTTTGGTCTGTTCATTCTCCAAAGTAGTTTGATTTGAGAACTCTATTTTAAATGAGTACTTAATTAGAGTTTTTTAGGACATAATTTTTAATAACATAATATTTTTGTAAAACTCAAAAAGCAACTAAAAAGAATGACTAACAGTGGGATTATCTATTTTATGCTTGCCTGCTACTCATTTTCCAAGCATATCACCTAGTAAAACCCTAGTACTATCTTAAATGACATCAAAGTTAAAAATACTGTGAAGTAAATTGATATCAGTGAAATAAGGAGCCTACAGAAGTGAACTGAATTGGGATTTTGTCTATTACCTTTTTTAATTGGAACCAATAGATAAGACAAATCTATCAGCACTGTATATTTCACTTCTAGAGTTTAAAATTACCACTTGTTTCACTTCACCTCCTGTGTAGAATTTAAAAGGAAGAATAAAAAAGAAAAGTAAAGAAGGAACAGTAAGCTTGTAATTAGTCATTTAAAATAACAGTAATGACTGTTTTAATATGATGTCAAAGCAAATTCCTGGGAAGGAACCTTACTCCTTCTTTGCAAAAAATGAGAGTAGGAGTAAGACAATCTGTTCTGCATATCTTCACTGACATAGGGATCCTTAGCAAATAATTTGATTTCAGATTGTTATTCAATGATAAGCACCATTATTTCAATTCATCATGTGCCTTATAGATAATTAATTTCACATTTAAAGTTGGTGAAATGCTTTCAAATAATTTGAAATCATTGAATAAACAATAGTACAAAGAAACCAAGTGTAATTATGTAAAGTTTTACTTTACCATAAGTATCAATCAGCTTCAGATACAGTAATTATAAGGACATTAATTTATATTATAGGAGATTGATACATTCATTGCCAGGACATTCCAGAATAAAAAAAAATTGAGATACATTACATGCCTTTGACCTGTTTTTTCATACTTTTATATTCCTAAACCATCCCATTTAGAAAGCAGAAAACTGGCAACTCTGACCAACAATGCCTTCTACTCCTCATGAGAGAAGCTATGATAGCACACTTGTTCAATAACATAGATAGTACAGTATGGCATTGTAACATAAACTTGAATGGGCAGAAGTTTCATCTGTTTCTATTACATGCAAGAGATAACAATGCTAATCATTTCTACCTTCAAAATAATACCTACTGTATTTTTTCTGTTTACTGAACTGTATCATTTTATTACTAAGGTGGCCAGATATTATAAACACCTTGAAATTAAGATGAGATTTGATAAACAACTTGGAATATAACTTAGAATATGTACTTTACATATTTTTTTAGTACACAATGCCAGTCCTCCAATGCATTCTCTCCATTTTGCCAGTCTCTGAGGTACCTTTTTTTTCCCGTGACCTTCCAATGGTCCAGTTTCTCCTGCACTATTATAGAGTCTTGCTGCTAAGCATAGGAGTTCCAGCAGTTTCTCTAAATGTTCTGCAGTGTTAAATTTAGATTACAGTCATCTAAGAAATTATTTGGCACAAAATGCATTATGATCTAAGAATACTAGTTTGAGGTCCTCAAGATATTGCAGAAAGCACAAAGTAATTCACAAAGTTATGGTCTAAGACAAAACAAATGTTTGGAAAAACAATGTCAAATGGTAAGTGTAAGATAAATTCTCCAAGATGAGAGAATCATTATTCACATTCTGAAAGACTGGCCCTAACCCCAATACGCATTTGAATTTTACTAATTCATCACTGTGTGAAAATCTTTCTGAAAAGAAAATAGAAAAGATCACCAAAATGAAAGGAATATATAGCACCATTTTCAAATTAGAAAACAAGCAAAAAACCACAGGGTTTAAATATTTAATTTCAGATTCCTTTGGACTGGATGGATAACAGCTAAACTTGTCACTGGCCACAGCAAGAATTTTGATATCCAACAGGAGCATCTTTCCAAAGAAAGATTAGACTCATCCACAGCAGGTTTGGGGACCAGCTGATAAAGTAATAAATTATGGGACCTATGGTTTTCAAATATATATCTCTAATTTTATTTTGACCTGAAGTCAAGTGTTAAATCTTCATTTTACCTGAATAAATTAAGTTATTCTTTTCTCCAAGTAACAAGTCTGGTCTTAAACTCAGTGGGAAGAATTGACTGAACGTTTCTTCCAAAACTGTGAGTTTACCTTTAAAGATGGACTGGAAAACTCAACTATCAGTAAGTTATGAGTGGTCACAATAACATGAATCAGTGTATGTTTTTTTCTTTCTAACTGCAGAAGACCATTTCCCAAAATTTCCTAATTCCAGTGTGATGCTTTTGTCTTGCTGCTTCTGCTGAAATGTAGTTTTGTAACTCATTAAGCATTCTCCATTTGTTCATTTCCACTGGTCTAACTACTGGTCATACTTATATATTTTTTCTTTATTGACCATAAAATTCCTATAAAACACTTGCCTTTGGACATATCCAATTTCATGACAACACCAAGAAAAAGTTACAACTTCTTCAGAACTAAGTGAAAAAGTATATGCACTCTGCATTGTGGTAACACTACAGAATGGCAATCAGGAAATCTCATGGTGTCATAATAACCTCTGAAATGTGGAGTTAAAGGCCAGTAAAATCAGGTTCTTCTTGAAATGTCAGTATTTCTAATTTATCCATTACACCAATGGGTGATCACTAAAGAATGAACAGTACCAAAGGATGCTATATTGTTTTGCTTAACAAGGTCAGGTAGGAGACCTGATCTTTATCACCTCTGGAATACAAACTCACTGAAGAAGGGATATTACTGTAAATTGTGATCTGATTTAACTGAGGTAAATCCAAAACAATTCTCTGATTGTAAAGCAACTCTGCATTTTTAATAATGCAGCTAGGTTTAAAATCTATTAATGTGTTAGCCATCTTACTCACTCTACTGATGAATGATCAGAGGAATAATCAAAATAAGGAAAAAATAAAATTATTTATCTTAGGATCATAGGTGTCAGGTCTGTGTCTGTAGACACACAGTCTATACAGTTCTTTCTTGAAGTAGTGAAGTTATTATAAAAGACAAAAAAATATAGCTCACATACCTGTTTTGAGACCTGTGAGACCCTGCTGGAAATGAACTGGACTTCACAGAAGGGCTTTCTTTGTTCCACATTCCTTTTCTGTACAATAACTTGAAGTCTCATACTGCAGAGAGGATTTTGAACAGATTGAATTTTGAACAGTTACATCTTTCTCTGCATTTTTTGAAGGATAATGTTCACTCAATAGCACAACACCAGAAGTACATAATTATAAAGGGTGAAAGAAGCTGCATTCAAATTACCCATGAGTCCAAATCCTTGGCTCTGCATAATTACTTTCAAATTGTTTCTGTCAAACACACGTTATAGTTGAGTTAGTCATTTATATTTTAAAAAGAAAATTAAGAATATCAAGGAAGAACTTATTCAGAATTTTTAATAAGAAGTGCTTGTTCTTTACGAAAAAAAAAAATGTTTTTTGTTGTTTTTTTTTTTAATCTACTTAGTATTTACCCAACTAAGTTTTGTGGATATGCTGGAAAACAGATTTTCACATTAAAGACTGCAACTCCAGTATTCAATATGAACAATACAATGACAGAACATGTATAGTTTAAGATACTAACATGTTTGTACATAAAACTTTTGCATAATACAAATCTATTTCTTGTTTCCATGAGCTGGTGGCTTTTACTGTTCTCATATCCAGCAGTGAATAAGAACTCTTGGAATCATAATATTGTGATGCAAACCACATTGTGTTCCACGTAATTGTTGCGTTAATGGTTGGAAAAGGAGATAGGGAAAATAAAAGAAGCCTTTTGTCTTCTTCATTGCATTTTTATTTATGATCACCAAAATCAGCTGCTCTGTGAATTTCAAATTAATTTGAAAATGGCAACCTTTCATTGGTGAAGATGCACAGCAGGGCATCTGGAATCTCCAGCATGGATTATCTCCTTATTTACCAACCCTTAAAAAAGTTACTTTGGCTCACTTTTATACCAAAACCAAATCTGCACACCAATGAATTGAATAGAGAACAAGATAGACAGATCTGAAGACAAACATGGACGTATCTTAGTGTATAAATGAGTTATCCTACAGAGTTGTTATAGGAACTTCATCTGTTATATAAGCCATAGAAATATGAATAAAACCATTTATATCATACCACGTAATTGCTTTCTACTTGTAAACCACATTTTATAGAAAAAGAAAAACGTTCAGAATTACTGAAGTGTTTAAATTTTTATTGTTAACGTTCTTCATTCTGCAATGTTAGATTTTCTAAGACCTAAAATACAGTCCTGATTTCTGACTCAGTGGGTTTTGAAAGACTCAGTTGAGAAGACTGATGAGTTGCAGTAGCATTTTTAATGTCAGAACAGTGTAGATAGAAGTGTTTACCTCTTACAGCACTTACAACATGCACTTCATATTGTAAGGAAAGATTTCAGGGTTTTTATTTATATAAAGCTCCCATTTCCAAACCTTACAAAATGCGGAGATACGTCATCTACAGTGGAGTGGAATTTAATGGAAATTGGCCTAAGTTAAACCTTTTCAGAGGTGAAAGTCTCCATTAGATTGTCTTGTGCTAGATTAGAGGAAAAAAAAATAAAATAAATCCTGCATAGGTAGTTAGCATGTTTCGGATGCCTTGTAACAGTACAACTGTGTCAGCTGTGTGATCGGTTGTCTGCAGAGTTTTCTGTGTCAGAGGTTGTTAAAGGATTTTGGCAAACAGTGGGTTGCTCTAGATTTGCTTTATTCAACAACTCAGAGTTGGGCCATCACCTCAGTGAGTGGCAAAGGACTTACAAATTTCAGCTCCTAAACTATCTAAAATACTTACCCTAAGCTCACTACTTATCTAGTATCATGTCTTTTATATATATTAGATAACTAATCTATTTGTCCTCATTTATTGACTTACCTGGACTGGGTTTTAAACCAGCCATGGTAAGGGTTATGTAGGGGACAATGAGAAGCATTCATATGGTCTTATGATATTTTTCTATATCACCTGCATTCTATTAATCATCCATTATTCTGTAATGTCCTATTCTTCTCTAACTTTTAACTTAACTAGTCATCTTGAGGGCCTATTTTCTGTTACAGAGGGGGGAGTGTGACAGAACTGCTTTATGACATCTTTAACTTTGTCCTTTGAAGCATCTGCACACAGATGCCAGAAGGTTTGCCCCATATGAGACATAACATTCCTTACGTCCATAGTAAAATCCTTTGGCCAAGATGTTGACATGTTGTAAACTTGAGCTTGTTGCCAACCTGGAAATATAGTTTGGAAAATGGCATCTTCTTTAATGTCTTTAAAGTCAGTTTTTAAGGTTAATTGAAAAAATGCTAGGAGTTTACCAGTGCTTTCCCAGGCACCTTCTAGTGAACACTCACAGGCTACTCCATAGAGCAAAATCAGCCAAGAAGAATCCAGAATTATTTAGAATTAAAGTGCATGCTGTCAAATACACATGAAAAATTTCACAATATTTGACAGTGAGGGGCTAGGCTGGAGTCATTAGGCAAACCAATTATCTTAGATCTCACTATCTGTTACCTCCTTTGCTGAGATGCATTGGAGATAATAGCTTTAGTGTGTAGCACAGGATTGTCACAGGAGTGCCAGGGGAAAATATTTCATGTTGTGATCTCTATCTATATAATCTTTAGTGTTCTTGATAAAATGGATACTCACAGAAATGTTTTTCTCTAGGAAAGAGCTTTAAGCTTGTGAAGGGAAAAGTGGGAAGAATCAAATAAAAGCAGCTTTTTACAACTGAGTGTATTCCAATTAAAATGTTGCATACGCCGTTGTGGTAAAAATTAGTATAAAATCATGAATGCTACAGAAATATTACCTAATGTTACATATTTTTCCATTAAATATCTTTGGGTTTTTTACACTAAGGACAGGTATTTTAGAGCTGGCAATATTGTTGTTTTGATCTGTTTCCCTGGAGACTTTTTTCTGTAATTAATTAAAATGGAGAAATAAGTTCCAAACCATAGTATTGTCAGAGACCTCTCTGGGTGCCAGAATTCATCCACTTGGTATTTTCTAAATGTATAAAGCATATACTAGAGAAATCACTATAGTTGATAAATAATTCTTAAGTATAGAACAGTTTTGTGATTCTGAGTAAAAAGCCATTTGATATGAACACATCACATAAAAAAATAGTGTAAACTAAAAGTGGTATGGATTCACTATTTGACTTAAGTACAATAAAACAAACTTTCAGATTAGAATGTGTTTCTAGAGATTTACATTAATATTAATTTATTAAGCTTAATTGGCACAAAATAATAAAATACATTTAGCTCAACATTTTAGAACCACATGCTTTAACAACAGTTCGTTTCTTAAGTTCTAGTAATGTATCCTTCCTCAGGGAAAGAGAAACCAACAGGAGATTGGACTTAGCTCCAAAAAAATATTTTTTACAGCTTCAGTTGAACAATGCTCTGGATGACATGACAATTTAGTGTTAGCTAGTTTAAGTGTGAAAGTTATAATATAAATTTTGACACATTTAAATGGAAAAGAAACAGTTTTGTAATCAAGCCTCACAATAGTGGTGTGGTGAGGTGTGAAAAAAGGAGGCTTATTCAGCACTCAAGATAAATTATTGTAAATCCATAGTAGGTGTATGTCAAAAATTAATTCAAAGTACATGATAGAAGATTTTTCATTGCTTCTGAAACTCATGGCAAAGCAAATTTTGCTGCTGACTATTGTGTTCAGAAATTGGGCTGTGTAAAAGGAATGCTAACTAAACTGTAACTGAAAGTCTTCAATATGAATTATCCATATGAATTCTACATGCCCAGAGTGCTGGAGAGGGAATAAGTTGTATCATTGCATCCTTTCTTTCATTTTGTTGTACCTCCATCTTTGTATTCTCAACACCCATTAAGTCCATAAATCAGAGAAATTAAAACCAAATCTCAGTCTCTTTATAAAGACTAAGGCAATAATAAAACCATTTTTATCAACAAAAATAATTAAAAAGCTATCTGTTGAACACATTTAGGTTTTTTTTCAATAAAAAGTCCTGCTATAAGCCAGGAACTCACTTTCATCTTCAAACATTTGTTGATGTATAGGCAATTCTCAAGGCTTTGAAGTAGCAACAGTCACGAAACATGTGAAATAAAGTCTTTTAAAACTAAACCTGTTTTCTTAATAGTCAGTATTATTTCTGTATAATTTAACTGTGTGGAGGTCTGCTGAAGAAAGAACAATGTCTGAATGATCAAGTTGAGAAAAAAGAGGTTTTGGAAAAGTTGCCAATGTGCCATTTCAGAACTGTTCCCAACTTTTTGTTGCTTAATACTCTTTGAAACAGTAATTCTAAAGGGATTATGAAAATAGGATAAAGCAAACTGCAAATCTAAGAAATAAAAAAGTTTTACCAGAAAGAATGCAGATTTTATGTTTTTGTGGTGGTTTGACACTGGCTAGATTCCAGGTGTCCACTAAGCCTCTCCATCACTTCCCCCTGCCTCCTCCTCTCAGCTGGAGCAGAGGGAAGAAAATAAGATGAAACTTGTAGGTTAAGACAAAGGCGGTTTAGTAAGAAGCAGGGGATCAAGCGAGGTTGTGTAAGCAGAAGCAAAAGAAAACAGATTTGTTCTCTACTTCCCATCAACAGGTGATGTCTGGCCCCTTTTTCAGGAAGCAGGGCTCCAAACACATAGCGGTTGCTCTGAAGAACAAGTGAATACTGCCCTCCCCCCACCCTTTTTCTAGCTTTTTTTGTTAGGATGACATCATATGGTACGGAACATCCCTTTGGTCAGTTTGGGTCAGCTGTCCTAGTTGTGTTCCATCCCAAGATCTTGTCCACCCCAATCCACCACAGGGGGAATGTTGGAAAAAGCAGCCTTGGTGCTGTGTAAGCCCTGCTCAGCAGTAGCCACAGCACTGGTGCGTTATCAGCACGTTTCTAGCTCTCAATACAAAGCACAGCACTGCTGAGGAGACCAGCTTCAGGGCAGGTAAGTCTGCACTGGAGAGAGGAGCTACAGTGCAGAGGCTGACGAAGAGATCTTTTGGGGGGCTTTCTGAAGCCAAGAAAAGCCTCTAGCCTGTGCTGGGTGTTGGTCAGCTGGTGGGCGGGCTGCTGAGAAGTGCCTGGGTGGAGCCAGAACCACCCACTGTTAATCAGGCTACAAGAAGCCTCTGGGAGAGAAAACTGTGGTTGTGTGTGTCTGAGTGGTGCTCCTGCTGTTTTCAGCTTGTTAGGCAGCATGCTGGGCCTCCACTGGTTCACAAAGTAAGCCCGCTCCTGTGTGTCAAACTGCACAGACTAGGGGGATACAGTTACCGTGAATGGCAAGTCACTGGTGGGCTCTGTGTGCTCTTATTTGCTGGAACACAGCCAACTTGTTGCTAGGAGAAGATCAGCCATGGTCTCCACCGGGCAGAAGGTTATCCATTCAACAGTTCCCAGAGTAGACAGGGGAACCCAGACAGAGTTTACTCAAAAAATTTGTAGCAACCCACGTCACAGGCTGCAGAGAATGCCAGAGCCTCTCTCTGGGAGCAAGGGGTATTATGAGAACTTCTGTGTGTGCTGCAAGCAGATGGAGGATCTCCTCTGCTGAACTGTAGAACTGCAAGAGGCAGTTGATAGGTTGAGGAGTATCAAGGAGGCCAAGCAGGAGATTGACTGGTGGAGCCAGGCTCTGACCCCCCTGAAGCAGAAACAGGAGCACCCCTCTGGTAGCACCCAGGAACAAAGGGCCTCTGCATCCTGCCCATGTAAGACCAGAGGCAGTAACCAGGATGAGGGGAGTGAATGGAGGATAGCTCAAGGATGAGGCAGCAGAGGACCTCCTACCTTGTCCACCTCACCCCCCCAGGTGCCACTAACGTACTGGCATGTGGCTTTGGCTGGGAAACACCAGATATCACTTCAGAACAGATATGAGGCTCTAGCTGAAAGGGACCAGTCAAATGAAGATGTTGGTGATGAGCTGCCTACACCAGAGGTATGTTCAGAGTCAAAAAGGTCAACTGCTCAGATCATAACATCATCCGCTAAGAAAAAAAGAAGAGTTGTAGTTCTGGACTCATTTTTGAGGGGAACAGAGGGTCTAATATGTTTGGTTGACCCCCCCCACAGAGAAGTGTGTTGTCTCCCTGGAGCCCGGATTAAGGACATCACTAGGAAACTTCCCAGTTTGGTGCGGACTTCAGACTACTATCCTTTACTAATTTTTCATATAGGAGGAGATGAAGTTGAAAGCAGTAGTTTGAGAAGGATGAAGGGAGACTTTAAGGCCCTGGGACAGATGGTGGGAGGATCTGGAGCACAGGTTATATTCTTTTCTCTTCTTCCAGTTTCAGGTAGAGATACAGTAACTGACAAACGCATACAGTCTATTAATTTATGGCTTTGTAACTGGTGTCACCATAACAATTTTGGGTTCTTTGACAATGGGATGGCTTATACAGCACCAGACTTGCTGGCATCTCATGGGGGGCACCTTTCAAAAAGGAGGAGGAGTGTCTTTGCACAGGACATTGCAGGGCTGATTGATAGGGCTTTAAACTAGATATGAAGGGGAAAGGGGAGATAACTGGACCAGCTAGGAATAAGCCCAAGGGAAGCATGCCAAGGCTAAAAGCCTGGTTGACTAGTATAGACTCTTGCTTTGCCACTTTGAGACAAGGGTAGAAATTTAGAAAGCATGGAAGCACCTGAAAGGGGTTTGGAAGGAAATGGGGCACACTAGCAAAAAGATATTGGTATCATTAACTCATCTGAAGTGCATTTATACCAATGCATGCAGTATGAGCAACAAAGAGGGGGATCTTGAAGCCGTGATGCACCAAGAAAACTGACATAGTGGCTATCACAGAAACGTGGTGGGATGCCACACAACTGGAGTGCCACAATCGAAGGCTACATGCTCTTTAGGAGGGGCAAACAGGGAAGGAGGGGTGGTGGAGGGGCCCTATATGTTAGAGAATGTCATGAGAACTCAGAAATCAAGTATAGTGATGACAGGATTGAGTCTGTTTGGATTAGGTTAAGGGCTAATAAAGCCGATATAGTTGTGGGAGTCTGCTATAGACCCCCCAATCAAAGCAGTAAGATGGATGAAGCTTTCTATAAGGATAATAAAAAATGTTTCTATAAATTCATTAACAACAAAAGAGAATTAGGGAAAATCTCCATCATTTATTGGATGCTGAGGGAAACTTAGTAACAAAGGATGAGGAGAAGGTTGAGGTGCTTAATGCCTACTTTGCCTCAGTCTTCATTAGTGGAACAAGCTATCCCCTGGACATCCAGCCTCATAGGCTGGGAGACAGGGAGGGAAAGCAGAATGAGGTTACCACCATTAAAGAAGAGGTGGTCAGTGACCTTCTACTCCACTTGGATGCACACAAATCTATGGGACCAAATGGATTGCACCCAAGGGTGCTGAAAGAGCTGGTGGATGTGCTCACCAAACCATTTTCTATTATTTATCTGAAGTCCTGGCTAACTGGGGAGGTCCTAATGGAATGGAGGTTAGCAAATGTGATGCCCATCTACAAGAAAGGCAGAAAGGAGTATCCAAGTAACTATAGACCTGTTAGTCTGACCTTGGTACCAGGGAAGGTCATGGAGCAGATCATCTTGAGTGCTCTT
>WTSP01010435.1:0-25133 GCA_025331215.1 Actenoides lindsayi
AGTTAATTAAAAGAACTGAGCTGAAAAGTAAAATTACTGAACAGAATTAGTTCTGTTCTCACTCAAACCAGGACACCCAAGAAGATACTTGTCAATGTTTTTGCAGATGAGCTGGAGCATGGGCAGAAGGCAGAAGAATCACCAGCTTCTGACATATCTTTCCTCCTCCTAGACTGGCTGTAGGAGAAACAAGATACCTGTGGTATCCATGTTTTTTTGGTGTCCTGACTCAATATGTGCTTTTTTCCTTCTAGAAAATATAACACTTTTCACAGGCTAGGACTTCCATTTTATATCCAGCTTTAGTATCAGAATGTCTGCCATATCTCACACAGTAGCAAAAAGGAATATTACTGTTGTAGCACTTGTTACTATAATGATCATTTAGGTTGAAATGATATGCAAGATTCACATGCTTTACATAATATTGTAGAAATTAATAAACTGGTCATCTTGACTGTGACCTTAGCTTTAGTTACCCACGCTCAACTCAACAATCCTAGATCAGGCCAGAAAATTTGAACAGTAGAAAAGCACTTCAACTTGATAGGTATATTAACATTACAGAATCATAAATTCTCCCACTGAATAATTAGTTTCAGTCCTTCTTATAGTTCCTTCCATACTTGTCAGAGTTAAAGCCCTACATAGCATGGTTACAAACGTTTTCCTGTGCAGGGGAATCAGGTAGTGACAATGTCCAGTTAAAATTCAGCCTACTGTTGCAATGAAGACAAAACCAAGAGGAGAAAAAAAAAAAAAAAAAAAAAAAAAAAAAACAAAAAAAAAAAACCCCCCCCCCAAAAAAAAGGGAAAAAGAAAGAAAGAAAACCGGTTTGCAGAGTCAGAAGATTGAAAAAAATGCTCTTTCTTGCTTATTTTAGCATGAGCTGGCATAGGAAAGTTGAACGGCATTTTATTGATTCTAGCCTTTAGTTTCAAATGGAATCACTGATATTATATTGATATTCTCATATGTAACTACTGTTTAATGCCATGATCCTATTTATTAAATGTACTTGTTACAAGACAGCATTTTTAAAGGAAAGAATTATTTATCTAAGTAAGGAAAGGTAAGCTAAAACCTATGCAGCTACTCACCTTTTGATCTTTAAGAACCTTATTTTCTAAAGAGAATATGTGAGTGTTGTTTAGCTTTTGGTTCAGCTAAATTCAAACCTTTGAAAGAGATGCTATGCATAAATAAAGCAAATAAACAATAGACTGGCTGATTTTTCAAAGGAATGGAATTTTGTCAACTTACAGAAGCTTAGTGTTATTAAACAATAGTTAAACACTTGAAGCATAGTCTTTTGCACTTGCTAATCTTGGTGACTGTTTACATGCTACAGTTTGTTAAATGGCAAAGTTTATTGATTTGGCAAATTCAGTACCACATTGTATATTTTTATTGTCTGTGTTTCTACATGCAGTTCAGCATTTTTAAATGTCAGCTGCAAAGTATTATTGATCTGTAATTAAAAGTGCAGGGAAATATTAGCATAGTAGAAGTTTATGGTCATTAGTACAAGTTCTGTTAGGCAATTATTTAGCTTGCTTCAACATCTCTTTTTTTTTTAGTTATTGACATACAATATAATACTCATCTGAACACTTTTACTTTGTTAAAAAGGCAAGCTGAATAGTTACCAAACAGTGGCCCTTTACAGGGTTTTTGATATCAGCACTCTGTGGAATTATCTAAAAATTGTTTCTCTGAAGAGTTTTCTTAAATGGAAGAATATTAAAGAAAAAAATAGCAAGTACTACATGTATACTTACTATCTAGAAATACTCACTGTCTAAAATTAGAAATTGCTTTTCCTGTATGAATAAAGCTAAGACAAAAATGGGCTTGGACTTTTCTTTCTAGTTTGAGATGTATATGCATTCATGAAGTACATACTATGTAGCTCATATGTATTTTTTTCTCTAATAATACTTTTTTCTTCCTTAGGTACAGCATGCATCCTTTGAAAATCTTATGACATGGATTGTTGGCGTTTGCTTTTTTTCATCTCAAGATCAACTGAATAATGACTGGAGGTGACTGGCAACTCTTCAGTCCCCTGAACAAAAGGCCTTCCACATCCGAGTTTGGTTTCTGGTAATTAGCACAAATTGGTGACCTGGCTGGTGCTTTGACAGAGGGGCTGAGTAACTTGAAAAGAGGACTTACTAGGATGAGGGGAGGAAGAGTGTGCAGCAGATGCTGCTATAATGCTGTCTGATACATGAGCATATAAGAAATGGGCTCACAGGTTTTTGCTCCACCTCCTTCTATCAATATTTCTTTACTAGTATACACACAGTACAATATCAGCTCATTGATGTTTAAGAACAATTTGGAGAATATGTAGACACTTGAAAAGTTGCCTGCTGTTTTTGTTTCATTTTGTTTGTTTTGTTTTCTTCAGGTACATATTTCATAGTGCTCGGATACTGGCAACAACCCGTTTTATATGCATTTTAAATCACCAGATGTTAGCAAGATAGTACTATCTCTGCTCAATTGCAGAATTTCCTAAAGACTTTTCCCTTCCCCCCCCCTTCCCACTACTCTAAACTATGGGTAATGTTTTAGTACTTTTTGGAAAAAATAGAAATTGGTTTGGGTTTTTTTGAGACCATTTCGCTGAGAACAGAAGACTCTTCAGATTTTTTGAAAGTTCAAAAGTCTAAAGAATCAAAATAATATGCCATGCCTATTTCTTGCTTTGTACTAGGATTTTGATGCAGGGGTTATCTGTAGTTGATCAATTTACAGAAGTTGGTTAGTACTGTATAGTGCTTATAGTATAGCACTTTCTGTCCTTTTTCTCCATCAGAATTGTGGCCAGATGTTATATAAGTTTTAGAGTGCGATATTTACAGTGAGTTATGCTAAATAAAAATGTACTTTGTGATTGAAAATTAAAGGTGATAAAACCCAAAGTTCCATGACAAACTATTAGTGTGAACTCAGAATCTCTGAAACAAAATAATGAAGTCAACACAACTATATGTAATACCACCACTGAACTTTTACTTTTTTCTTTTCCAATAGTTATAGAAAAATATTAGAAAATATGTTTATCTTGAAGGTTTAGTTTTGAGACAAAAGATTATGCTATTTATGAAGTTATTTTATTGAAATGTAATGTCTTATTCATTCAGGAATCAGAGCCTTTTTTTGGTTCTAGTGTAGAATCAGCTAAAGTGTAAATGTCTTGCCTTGACAGGAACATTTGCCAAGTGAAATAAGTATTGTTTTAAATACAAATTTTGGTCGAAGAGAGATTTTAAATTCCTTGCTGAAAACAGAAAGAAGGAAAAAAAATCCAGTTTCATTAATGTGAAGACAGTAGTTGCTTGTCTCTCTCTATTGACAATATTGAAAGTAGCAGAGCAATTTTTGTAACAGGCATCACACCTTGTCATCCTTTTTTTGGTGATTGGTAATTTCAACATTAAATCAGTTGGGTTTGTGTGAAACTCAATCAGGGCAAGAATCTCTGTGAAATATTCACACAACTTTTGCATTTGTGTTTTTTTCTCTGACACACATAGTAAATCTAATATGCTACACAAGTACTGTGGTTGAATATGGGTCAGGGTCACCAAAAGAGATTCCTGATCCATGGCACACAGCCCTGAAGATCTTTCATACTTAGCTTTAAAATAACACAATGTCTGGAAAAGGTACCATCTCACTTAACCATTCAGTGGTAATACCATATGGAAGAGAACTGGAAAACGACGTTGGAGTAGAACCCCTAGGCCAAACCAGATTCACCTATATAACCCAGTTCTTTGGTTGAGGCACCCCTTTAGGACACCAGGACTTCATGCAGGAAGTGACATTCCCTACACAAGCTTTTTAACTTGTGTGTTGAAAGCTTACTTCTTCAGTAGCCTCAGATGGTGAGAAAGCATTTTCCCTTTAGTTAATGTAATTTTGCTGACTTTTTTTCTCTGCTCTTTTGTCATTTCATCTGTAAAGTATCGAAACATGGTGCTTTGTTTTTCTTTCTATCTCATCAGTGCATAATATACTGCTTTTTTTTAATATACAGATCTTTGAAATACTGTAAAATAATACTAAAATATGACATCATAATATTTTCTAGGGCTTGGAATTCAGAAGTAATTTTCCAACTTTTGTAGCACTAGTGAAGTAACATTTAGTGGCAAGACACGTACAGTAAAATACTGCTCCAAAATCCAACAGTGCCTAAATCTTTTTTTTTTTTTTTTTGTAACCCGCAATATGCTAACTGTACAATATGACTATGTAGCAGATCATTTCAGATCACATTATACTCTATTTCCTTTCCTTGAGTGTCTTTATAAAAAGAAAATACCTCAACATTGTAATGCTAGAGGCTTTTGTAAAACCTTTTGAACAGTACTCTGTTACTTTGGTAAAATACACACATGCACATACACATGCATACACACACAGAGAAAATATAATCATAAGCATTTCCACTGTCATAGTAACCTTTCCATAGACTTTCCAACTTGTCTGGTCTTCCTTGAAGGTCGATTGGGTTTTCAACTCTGTTATCTGCTAGGTGTTTGATGGAGTGGTCCAGATAACAGAGGAGAGAGCAAAGGAAAAAGAATTTTTTGAAGATCAAAAGTGTCTGTTCATTTTGTTATCTGACCCTATCTGTTGTCATAGTAACAGGTTTCTTTTAAACTCTGCCATCAGATGATTTGTCTCTATCTGCTATGAATTCTGCTTTGACTGAGTAGCTGCTGGTAAGGTATAAAGTGGGTACCGTGTTTTCCAGTTTCCTACTGCAATATTAAGAAGTGAAAGATAGAAGATGAATTCTATTTTCCTATTGGATTGTTCCATATTCCCTTTTTCAGAAATATTGAACTGTCATCCTAATTTGACCAAATAGATAAAACTTCCAAATTGGTCATATAGTAGTCTCAGTTTTAGGGCTGATAGGACAGAAATGAAAACCCAAGACCAAATCCCAAGAGGAACAGCACAATTCCTGTTTAAGGCTGCAGACCTCTAAGTTACTCATTAAATGCTCATTGCCTCCTCACAAAAGCAGGAGCAGGTTGTAAATGGCTGTCACAAAGGGGTCCAGAAGAACCTTATTCTGGGACGGATGTGCATAATGGCAGGTCACTGTAGTAGTTCCTATTTGCATGGACTATTAATTCTCTTCTCCCTTGGGTGACTTAATCATCATCCAACATATGGAAGGAGAACACAAGATTATAGAACTTGAACTGAGTCATCAAACCTGGTTGTCTGCCATTGCAGAAATCACAACGTATTGCTCCTTTCAAAAATATAACAAACTGATCAGCTCCACCTAAAAATTACAAGCTTCTTTTTCTCTCTCCCCTCCTGCCTCCCACCAATTTTCTCTATCAAAAGGCTGTTTCAGAATCTCATGTCCATATCAACAGACAGCCCCTCATCACCTCTTTTTTATTAGGTTATCTGCCAAGTTATTTCAGCCACCTCTTGTAAGATGGACTCTGAAGATAAAATAGAGAACTGTGATACTTAGAAATTGTAACTGTATTAAATATGTAATTAATAATGGTTAGTTAAATAGAAACATACTAAAATAGTTTGAACAATAACAGCATACAAATATTTTACAAAATGGTGATGGCATTGCCAGACACAATGTATAAGCATTTTACAATGCGACCATCAAAAGGGAAAAGATGTATGTACTTGCAAGTAAGAAACATATAACAAAAAGTTGGAAGACAAAGAACAAGCACATGGGCTAGCTGAGGACAACCCCTTTTGGGAGGGGTGCAAATAGCATTAAAAATTAGGTAAAAGCAAGGAAAATTGGAGAAAACAGAAAACTAGTCCATTTCTGTTCCAGCTTCTCTCCCAAAAGAGCTCTTGAGCCTGATCGCCTTGTAGTTATGCATACAGCTAATTTGTATACTCACAGCTAAGGGTTTAAGTGTTAAGAATTAACAGGTTTCCATATGTAATCAAAATAATTAAATTTGTGTAAAACTTGTAAGTAAAAAGTGTGGTTTTAGTAAAAGCATTTGGTAAAGTTTTATTCTAGCTTTGTTTATCATGGCGAAGTGATCTCTAATACACTCATAAATAGATATATAGATATTCAGTTGCAATAACTCTCTATTCTTTCAGTCATTATAGAAAAGCTTTTGCTTCAGCTGACTTTATCTTTCTATAGCACATGTGACTAAAGTATTTTCTGCAATTGTCCCATCAGCTTATAGACATAATTTCTAAGACTTATCTCCATCTCCACAAAGTTTCAAGACCCTGGATTTACATTCCATGCTCCAAGCCTCAAATTCTCAGTTGGTCTGAAAGGCTGAAAGTTTTGAACATTTTTTTCTCTGTAGGCTATGATAGGAGCAAAAGAGGTGTCATTCTTTAATAATTAGATGCATGTACTTAATACTCCTCTGGTAAGAAATCATTGTCTATATTGCTCAGTTCTGAGAGCATGAAATCTTGAATAGAAAGAACTCATCTTTATATAAAAAATATAAATACTTTGAAAGATGACTAAAATGTCTACTAGAGTAAATTGTAATTTGACAATTTATTAATGGTTGTTAAACTCAATTAATTCAATTGATCTAAACAAGCTGTACTCAAATGACTTGTCAAAGCACATGGCAATGATAAATGAGCCAGGCAAGATGAGATCTACTATTCACAGTGATGTTTTTAGTACTATTTAAACAACAGATTTATCAGACCAGTTTCCTGAAGAACTATGTTTTATAAAGTCAGGGCATCTAAACTTCTGTCTAATGTCTTTTGAAATTGCTATCAAATTTCTAGCAAGTTTGGTACCTGAAAAGAGATTTCAAAAGATAAGGAGTTTCCACAGGCTTTGAGGTAGTTGAATGGAGAAAGGCCTGCAGTAATTAAAGATATACCATGATTTCACAGAGTGGTAGTAGTTAGAAGGGACATCTGGGGATCATCTAGTCCAAACCCCCTGCTAAAGCAGGTTCACATAGAGCAGGTTGCTCAGGATCATGTCCAGGCAGGTTTTGAAAGTCTCCAGAGAAAGAGATCCACAATCTCTCTGGGCATCCTGTTCCAGTGCTCCACCACCCTCAAAGGAAAGATCTTCCTCATACTTAGGTGGAACTTTCCATGTTCTAGTTTGTGCCCTTTTCTCCTTGTCCTGTCACCGGGCACCACTGAAAAAAGACTGACCCCATCCTCTTGACACCTGCCCTTCAGACACTTATAAGCATTGATAAAATCCTCTCAGTCTTCTCTTCTCCAGCTTAAATAGACCCAGGTCTCTCAGCCTTTCCTCATAAAAGAGATGTTCCAGTCCCTTCATCTTCTTTGTAGCTCTGCTGGATTCTGTCCAGTAATTCCTTGTCTCTCTTGAACTGGGGTACTCAGAACTGGACACAGTACACTAGATGTGGTCTCACTAGGGAAGAGGAGACAGGGAGGAGTACCTCCCTCGACCTGCTGGGCACACCCTTCTTAATGCATCCCAGAATACCATTGGTGTTCATGGCCACAAAAGTACAATGCTGGGTCATGGCTAACTTGTCCACCAGGACTCCCAGGTCCTTCCCTGTGGAGCTGCTTTCTAGCAGGTCAGCATCTAACCTGTACTGGTGCATGGTGTTATTCCTCCCCAGGTGCAGGACTCTACACTTGCCCTTGTTGAACTTCATTAGGTTCCCTGCCATCCAACTCTCTAGCCTGTCTAGGTCAATCATTCTGGAAAGACTTAATTTTTAATATTAGAATCAGAAAATCCATGTGGAAATCTGTTATGAAGGTATTAATCTATTAGATATGGAGCAATTCAACCACAAAACAATATTCACAAGAAATCAGGTTTCCTAACTTCTGTAGTTCATATGACAATTACAGCTGCTATTGATATATGCAGTTGTGAAAAATTCCTGATTTAGGATTCCTGAAGTGAAACACCCCTGGGCTGTTAGATGGCTGGGCTGTGATTGTGCTATGTGCAGCTGACTACTGAGAGGCTCCTAAGGGATATGCAGCAGGAAGGAGGCTTGCGGATCTGCTAAGAATAATTGACAGAAGTGAGAAATTCATTCTGTTATGCAATACATACATGGCAAGAGAAAGGTTTTTAGAACCTCAGATTGGTTATTCTGCACAGAGGAATTTCTTGAGCTAGATATGGATTTGAGTGGGACTTTTTGTCAGTGGAGTCTTTTTGTCAGTGGGGTCTTTGTTATCAAGCTGAGCTGAAAGGCAACCTGTGGCTAGATCTTCAGTGGCACCAGCTCTCTCAAACACAGGACCATTGTCATTTAACATTTCACAAAACTCTAACTGACCAGAATTGTCAAATTAGATTTTTTTTAATCACTGGATATGATGATGTAGTTGATTAACAATACTATTATTTTAAATTATCAGGAAATTTGTAATGAGAAATGAGTTATTTGAGTGGGTTTACAATAACTACTAGGAATTCACATGGAAAACTTGTCAGAGAAGCTGTTTTTCATTTGCTAAGAGTAGATTTTAAATAGTTAAGTGATAGGCTTTCTTAAGACCCATGTATTATGTATGCCAGGAATTAACGGGTGAATTTCAACTTGACTCCCATTAATGTTAAAAAGGATTTTACATCTGTGTTTATATGATGGCTACTCTCTCAGTATTAGCCTGGGTGTCTGATTTTACTTTGATAATTGATCCAAATTGTAATTTTGATAGTTTTGTTCTTAGAATTCTGGTATTTCATTGAATATTTGCTCTTTAGTAAAGCGGTACCAATTTCTCCTGTAGGTGAGATACCTGTAGTTTTGTGGTGAGTGACTGCTCTAGTTGAAGAGCAGACTTATTTCAGGCTGCCTGTAAATCCCATTTGGTCTTGTGATACATGATGCCATGAGCTTTCTGGAAGACCTTGATCTACATTATTTGCCTGACATCAGCCACATGACAATGTGACATGTACAGTTGAGATATACAATAACAGTTGGAGTGCACACTCAGTCACGAACTGCTGTAGGTAGGTGTGCAGATAGGACTGTCCTGAGATGCAGCAGAAACCCAGATTTTCCTGTGACTTACCTAAGACCCTGACTTGCCATGGGGATGGAAGGTGAGATCAAGTTCTAGCAAGTATAGCGGAGAATCATTCTTTTAGATGAAGGAGAAACATCTACATCTTACTGCTCATGCCTCCAATTTTCTACCCCACCAGTGTAATTATTGCTGGCAGATAAAGTTTTGATTTAGGGCTATGGATCTCAGTTCTGCAAAAGCTTATACATGTGTTTAACTTTAAGAATGCAGATAGTTCCATTGTGGTTTATGAAACTAGCCATGTGCTTGGAGTTATGCATGTGCATAAATGTCAGGATTGCTGCCTAAGGACATAATTTACCAGTAATCTGTAGGAAAAAGAAATGTCTTCTACAGAGGGCAGTTATTTCTTTCAGAAATGCCTACATGGGATATTGTTTTTACAATCATTTTTAGATGAATTACTTTCTAAAAATCCTGGTTCATGGGATTTTCTTTTGAATGTTTTATGGATATATCTTCCTTTTTTATTGAGGTATTTTCTGGCAAGAATTTTAAAGTAGTTTTCAAAAGATAGTCAGACCCAGCTTCTTCTCTTTAGAGCAGGCACGGGTGGGCCTGGTTCCTTTAGATCTGCAAACTGGGGAATCTACAGGCAGGTCAGATCTCAGGAGAGGAGTTTGTCATATGGAAATGTTTAACGGTCCAGCTTACATTCTGTATAGTCTCTCTTTTATCTTTTCAGGGTTTGAACATGATCCTTTCAAAGCCAGATAACCCAGAAAAATCCTCACGACTGCTTTACTCACTCCCTGATTCCTATAATCACAGTCCAGGAGGAATAGGTTACTATGACAATATCATTGCAATAGTTTTGTAAAGTGTTTTTTACTTTTTTCAGGTCCCTCTCAGTGCTGAAGTCCTTTTCTATTCTGCAAAATGATACTTTCTGTCATTTTACTTATGTTACAATCAAGAAACAAAGGAACTAGAAAAATATTTTGCTATATGAACAAGCATTACCTCTCAATATTTATGTAAGCAGAGGAACATGGACACAGACACTCATTTAGAAAATCTTTTCAGATACATGTCCAGATATACATTGCTGAAATATCTTTAGACAGCTTTTGTTTGTTCCCATATGTCTAATGTAACATGAGGATCATGTTGTTGTGTCCTTTTGTTGTACTGATAAAATCTTCATCATGGACTGCAAATAACTGATCCTCTTTTCCAGTTAATTTGTGCTTTTGAAAATATTATGCTTATGAGTAAGCGTCTTCAATAATCATGAGTCAGAAGAGACAGAACCACCAGGCAACAAATGCCTGAAGTCAGGGCTAAAACTTTGATGACATCTTAGGTCTATATCATTGATGTTTCCTTATTATATATTTTTGAGAAATGTGTTAATGTTATCATATGTGAGAAGTAAGACCACAGATAAATTAATGCAATTTAAAGTTTTGATTTTTTAATTTTAGCATCCTTATGTTTATAAGGTCATAGGATACTTAGTTGTAGGGTTGTAAAGACTATCAGGAGGTCTACAGTCCAACCTCGTGATCAAAGCAGAGTAAGCTACAAGGCCAGACCAGGTTTCTCAGGGCTTAATCCACTCTGGTCTTGAAATCCTTCATAGATGGAGACTGATCAACATCTCTGGGCAACCTGCTGCAATAATTCCCTCATGTCCTGAAAGCCTCATCAAATTTGCACAACTCTGTGGGACCAAGATTCCTCACCCTACCCTGAATTTCATCCCTAGATTTTTACCCTGATCTTGACTTAGTTACTGATGTGAAGTTGCAAGTTCTGATTCAGAAAAACTCTTGAGCACCAGTTCATTGAAGTAAATGGAACTTCTGTCATGCCTGAAATTTTGCATGTGCTCTATTCTTTGCTATCTCAGGGTCTAATCCTTAACTGTATAGTCGAATGGAACATTTTCCAAATGCTGTCTACAGTGGTTAATTATTTTTAAACATTTCACTCATGTAGGTGGTTGCATTACTCAGGTAGCTACAGATGTCTCAACCTAGGTAATATTCCAGAACAAAAGATGTGATTATGCATTAAAGTAAGATTGATGTAAGGAGAGAATAATATGCCTATCTGCAAGTAAACAAAGGACTGTGCTGAGATAACTTTCAAGTCCATGTGTATTTTTAAAAATATTTTGCAAATAGTTCTTCTCCAGTAATAAATGCTGTTAAGAAGCTAGTGGAGTGTTGCCCTGGCAAAAGTGTGGATTTTTTAGTTCTCAAGGCATGTTATTCAGAGATCAGATCTGGACAATGTTGTAAAACTCTTGTTTCTACCTTGATCATAATCAAGTGAAATTGACATACTAAAGTTGTCTCATAGTGAAGACATTTTATTTTCCATACTCATGACTGATTACAATAAGTAAAAAAATGCAATATATAATCCAGTTTTAGACTGAATGTTAGGGAAAAAATTTTCACAGAAAGAGTAGTCAGACACTGGAATAGGATTCCCAGGGAGGTGGTTGAGTCACCATCCCTGGGTGTGTTTAAGGGTTGTTTAGATGTGGTGCTGGGGGACATAGTTTAGGGGTGAACTTTGTAGAGTAGGGTTAATGGTTGGACTTGATTATCCCAAAGGTCTTTTCCAACCTGAATGATTCTATGATTCTAAGTGTTTGGAAACAGTACAGTATATTTTAGTTTACATTACTAGATAAAAATTAGATAATCATAAAGCCTTTGAAAAAGAATGATAGGATAAATGAATTTAAAGTCACATGGATAGAATCCGATACAAGATTATGTTGGATTAGTTATTATAATACTAAGATTATAATAAAGACTGCATTCTAAGAGCAGAGAGCGAGACACACTCATCTACAGAGACCTCAACATCACTGAGGAAGAATCAGAGAGAAAAAGGTAAAGGACTCACTCTACCTGGTGACCAACAGGCAGAATTTTGATTTGTAGAAAGACAGTCACTGGCTGTTAGAGATCATATATTCCCCTATCTTTTTCCAGGCAATAAGTACATTATCAGGATGATCACAACTCCTCTATCCTCTGATTTTTTTTCATCTTTTGCACTTTTTCTTTTGATTTATTTTACTGAGCAACACAGAAAGTTTCCAGAAATGTTACTTTTGCTGTAATGACATGTAAATCTGACACTAAGGTTGTCCAGATACCTGTGAAGGATAAAATAGAGGTGGAAACCACCATTTGTACCATGCCCAGATAACTTGTAAGGTAAGTAAGGGAGCTGGAATCTGGGTATCTGGTAGATACAGGGAGATCAAGGCATGTGGGAAAAAGGGCCGGAAACATATGGGGTGCAGAGACCACATGGGGAGTGGGAGAGCTGGCAGGACAGCTGGTCCCCAGATGATACTGAGATCAAATGGCTGAGTACTTCAGCATGGCTTAAATAGCTAGGAAGTGTGGAGATGGAACTCTCCCTCATACACGATAATGTGTGTGTATTGCTGCTCTAATTAAGTCTCCCTCCCTGAGCCTGAATATCAGAAAAAAACCAAAGTCATTGAGATGGTTTTTCCATAATGATCAGGATTTCCTCAACCAACCTATAAAAGTCTCTGAAGTGAAATCTCCTAATCCTCAGAGAAACCATGCAGTTTACAGTCTATGAACGTCTAGCTTGTATTAGACTTATTCACCCTAACAAAACAAGTTTATCTATAGTATCTGTTGTATCACTGAAGACACGCAACATTGTGGACTTTATTGCACTCTAGTAAGCCAGTGTTATTGTCATGGACTTTGCAGAAGCTGTGCACTAATAGTTAATGCTGCTGCTATTTCATTTATCTTGCTCTGGTTTGTGACCTGTGGCTGTGATGTTCACTGTGAATATGATTGCTTCTATTTGCTTACATATTCTATGATCACATCTTTATTATGTTATGGAGACAACAGAGGAGGTACAATAGAGTGAGCTACTCTGTTTCAAACCATGGTGTCTTATAGAATTTGTTGATTTTAATAGAAATTGCTGCAGCTTATTTATGCTTAAATATTGACTATCTGGATTTTTTTTCAAAGTCAAACATATTCAGAAATTATGAAAAGAAAATCACACTCTACATGAGACAGAAATCTCACTTTCCTCCTCCTCCTAGTACAGTCTTTTAAAATCTGCTGTTAATATTTGGAGCATCAGAATAATTCCTGTACTAAATGTACTCAATGAAAAAGACAATCAAATATTGCTGATAAGGGAAAACCAGAGCTCACACAGTGACAAAGCTGAAGATTTGCCTATCAAATATATAATAGATGACTTTTTGTTCCCTCTTAAACTTACTATTATTAGTCATCTAATACTTTCTAGGCATCATAGTTACTGGAAATGAGCATTTCAGAAAAATGTGAAATTACTTTGTAGATTAGGTGTCCTTCTAAGCATCTACAGACTGAAATTAAGGTCCAGAGGGGAAGTGACTTTCCCAGATCACACAGCAACCTAAAGAAAACTAGAGATAGATCACAAGGCATCTGGATTGCTTTGTTAGGGCCTGTCCGCTGGCTCATGCTGTTTCCTTCAGGAAGCCTGTCTCATGCAAATCTTAGCTGCTCCATATCCAGGCCTGTGCTGGTTAAATGCATCTGAGCAGATCTCATGCTTGCACGTTCCTTACTCCTCATCAGCCTTTCCCTCCATTCAGAAAATAAAGTCCATTGCAAAGCTGTAATTCACACATCTCCAAGTGTCAATAAAGCAATCCCGATAACTTACCTGTGGATGTGTGGAAAATTTCTTCCACAAAATGGATCAGAAGCTTAGATATCACCAGAGAAGAAGGAGTTGAAAAGAAAACAGAGAAATGCAAGTATGAGATCCTCTGTCTTATCACTGCTCTAACTGCTATAAAAATATTGCCCGTGGGGTGGTGAGATCAGTCTGGCCACAGCTGTCATTGTCTTTTTACCTTGCTGCATTTGCTATAAAAAATTACATTAAATCATAGTCCTCAAGTGAGAACAATGGGTGGAGGGGCTCTTACTTAAAAACAAAACAGTATCTGTAATAAGAGGATTATGAACAAACCATTTTTATTCCATTATTCTTAGCCTCATCAGCGAAGACGATTTCATGCTCTAACAATATTCATTCTAGTATCTTCACAGCTCGTAACACCCAGGTGACTAGTCTTTGCAGAAGATTTCACATGCTATCCAGTTACAACATATTTATTTGCCCTCTTGAAACCATGTACTTAGTTGGTAGGATTCAACTCCCCCAGGAGAAGATGTGCCTGACCAGCCAACATAGACAGGGCTTAGTCTGCAGGGAGGGTTGAATTTCCTTAGCATGACAATGACCTGGGTTTTATTGGCACAGACGGTTTGTGTCAAGCATGTGAACATATGTTCCTGGGGTCTGCAGTAGAAGCAGTTACAGATCTCTTAATACTCATCTTGGGTTTTATGTAGGCCTGCTCCTCTGGCTCAGGAATGATTCACTACGGGTTTGAGCTTACTGAGGGGTATCTAGTCCAAAGAACTGGTAACCTGGCTGATTACACACTGAAGTGTTTGCCCATAGCTTCATACTTCATGGTTTAATGTCCCAATTTATAGTGAGTTTAAAATTTCAACACAGCCCTGAAACCCTCTAAACTTAGAAAAGAAAAAAAGTGTACATATTTTCAGTACAATATGCAGGTCAAACTACTTCCACCTGATTCCCAGTTTGATTTCGGCCCAAACAAATCTTACATTTTTGGCCAAATCCAATAAAACATCTGAACTTCTAAAGGTAGAAATCAAAATACCTATCATTAGGTATCAGCTTTCTGAGTTAAAATTAAAGGCTCCCAAGTAAGCAGACTACTCAGGATGGTTGACAGCTGAAAATACAAAGAAACTGTATGCCTGAAATCTTGCCCAGTTCAGCCTTAAAGGACACAGACACCATCATTTGCTCTGGATCTGCAGCCTAAAACTGTCTGAGTGACCGAAGTTGGGATTCATTTATCTTAACCTGGATATCTAAAAATAGGATAGATATCTCAGCCTAAGCCAGGAGTTCTGGATTCTTCTTGTAGTTAATAGAAAGAAACAGACATCTTCAGAGGATGATACATCTCCTGCTAAGAGAGGTAGCTGAATATGTTAAATATCAATCTTATTTTATCTCTGTTCTGTCTTTTCACATCTTACCTTCATGAACCTTTAGACATGGGAGTAACTTTGGGTTCATGAGAAGTTCTGACTCAGAGAAGCTGTCTTCATATATATTTTCTGATCACAGGTGTAGTATTGCCAGGGTTGAGACTTTGGGAAATTTAATAAAAAAAAATAAAATCAAAAAAATCAAAGGAAATAGTTCATAGAACCATAGAATCATAGAATCATAGAATGGTAAGGGTAGAAAGGATCCTCCAGTGATCACTGAGTCCAACCCCCCTGCCAGCGCAGGAACACCTAGGGCAAGTCACACAGGAACAGATCCAAGAGGGTCTTGAAAGTCTCTAGAGAAGGAAACTCCACAACTTCTCTGGGCAGCCTAGTTACTTCTGATAAAGAAAATGAAATCTTTGCATCTGGTTTACTGGGAAGAGGATCAGAGCTTTTGTTTTACAGTAGAAATAATAAGGCTATTAACAAATATATACTAATACAGCCATGTTTCCTCTTAAAGTTTCCCATTGACTTCCATCCTGTTTTCTGCAATTTAGGTTTCAAAATGTTGCAAATAAACCTGATTTTCTGTATAATTTCTTAGGAACAGCCTTTGTCTTGCACTCCAAAAACCTTCAAAAATGTATTTAGGACTGTCATGAGAGAGTTAATAAAAGCTTGAAGTTTAAAGATGTAGGAGAGAGACAGGATTTATAATGGCACTTGATTACTGTAGTATTTTCCTACAGATGAATGGAGTCTTCTGGAGTAAGGATAAATATTCTTGAATTTTTCTGAGGGGTGTTTGAATTATAGATATTTTCCATGAAAACACAGGGCTGTGCAATGAGGGCAAAATACTTTTACCAGTGTTGAAATAATGTGAACTAATGCAGCTTATTTCTAGGTAATTCAAAACAATAACAATACTGTTAAAGCATTTCATCATAGCTAGTGTGGCAGTTATAAGAATATTTCTTTCCTCAGACCTTCACTGCTGCTGTTTTGTGCTTCTGACTTAACAATATCACTGAAAGAGAATACTTGTTTATGATACCTGCATGTCTAGAAAACCTGGCCACTGCACACTTGCTGAGACTAAGAGAGATTTCTCATTAAGTCTACTGGATATATTAGACTCCTATCCAGGAATGGATATGACTCATATCCAGAAAAGGATCCTAAAAAGGTTTGGGATTTAATGCACAGATAGAACCATAAAGTGATATTTTTTTCATATGGCTAGCAGAAGTGATTAAATAATTATTTTATTAACAAAATAATAAAAAAAAAAGGAGAAATAATATGATCCTTTAATACTAAAATAAAATAAAATATACAAAATGTGTTTTAGTAATTTCTTAAAAAAAAAAGAACAGAAGACAAAACCAACAAATATTGTTGCTGGACTAATATTAATATAATTTTGTAGCATTTGAAAAACTGTCAGGGTACTTTTTGTTTTGTCCTTTTTTCAAAGCATCCTAATGCCATTTTGGCAAGTTTGATATTTCATTCAAAGGGAAAATATTGATTGAAGAAATATAGTGCTTATTTTTTGCTTGGTTTTCTAGTAGTTATTCAATAGGTTAAAGGGCAATACCATCTGTTTCCTAACAGGACATTTTGTGTAAGATTTGCAAGTCCTACAGGTACCTTTAAGCATGGATAAATATGCACTCATGGTTTCAGCTGGATAGTTTTTCACCACCAAAGGATGATTATGTTGTGTGCCTTGAGACATAGGCTATAATATATTTCCTGTCCCTTTATTGCATTTTGGAATCATAAACAATGACTGTTTGGCTCAAAGCCATTTATTCAGCCCAAAAAGACATTATTTGCACAACAAAAATCAATAAAAATGTTACTAGGTCTGGCTGGATACTTTGCTTAACTGTGATATTTGTCTGTCACTGATGGCATGCCATCTCTCGTAGGAGACTGGGGCCAAAACAGAGCTATTGATCCAGTCATCAGTGATGGATACTGGCATTTGGAACGGGCTGCTGCAGAGAATCTCGATTAAAAAAAATTTTTCTATGTTTTGCCTGCAGCAGAGTCAAGATAACCTGAATGAGGAGATTTTCTCTTTTATATTGGGTTTCTCCTCTTGTGGTTGTTAAATGCTCTGGACCAAAGTTCATTATTGAAAGAATTAAGTCAATCTATGTTTAGCCAAAGGCTTTGACATCATATCAAGCTCTCCTGATTTAGACACAAGCTAGTTGTCCTTTTCATCACCTTAAAAGTGTAGGGGAAGCATTTTATACGCACCAGCGATAGAAGTGATATGCTGGGGTGTGCTTACACTTTTTTTTTCTATTGTAAAACATCAAATTATGTCTAAGAAAAACAAGACAAAAACTGATTCTCACACATTGTTATATAAACACTGACCTATCCTTTGAGGCACTGAGTACTCTCTGCTCTTGCTTTATCAAAAGTTTAAGGTACTCAACACCTAGAAACTCTCAGTGTTTAACCCTAGGTTATCTAATTATGAAACATCACTGTGGCTGCTTAAGAAAATATATTGCAACTGAAATATAGGAATGTTTTAGCCTACTATTGTTGAACAGTTTTTAAAAATGCTACCTGACATTTACACATGCTTTTAAAAAAAATTAAATCAGTTTTTTTTACCAAATTTACTGATTTTAAAAACTGTAATATTTTATGATAGAAAGAAAAGAATAAATTGGCCTCTTAAATCAGTCTTTTAGAAACATACTCAAATTAAAGGTGTTCAGATTCTCCTCATTTATTTCCTTTTCCTCTCAGAAGCCAGAACTTTCACACAAAGTATGGTTATACAAATATTCCAAGAGTGACTGAAAGTAGGTACACTTCCTAGAAATAATATTGTCATTCACAGAATTGATGGGGATTTAGGAGTAAAGGATCACTTACTCAAGTCAGCTGATTTATGTTATGACTTTAGTTCTGAATAATTTACAGGCATCAGAGTGTGACTCTGATTCTGACAGGACTATTTGAACTGCATAAAATCAAGCACACATGAAAGTCTTCTTAGGATCATGATCGCCAGAATGATGGCCAAACATATGTAGGCAATGTAATTTTCAAAGCAGTGAATGCATTTTGAAGCCTTACCCTTCCATCATGCACATAATTAAGAAAATGAAACCTTTATTTAAACGATATTCCTATAATATCAAAGTTGCGGCTACCACTATCACTCCAACAACTGTAACATAAGAATCTTGTTGATGTTTAGAGTGGTTGCCAAGGTAGCTAACTTTGGTTGTTTCGAAAGGAGTTGGTAGCGGCTATGTGGGTTTTGTTTAATTTCTTTTAATTACAGTTCTCGATCTGAAGATGAAATACTGGGAAGAACTATACAAACCTAAACAACTCCATCAAAGGTGTAATTTTGAACCAAGACTATACGGAAGGGAAAGTCATGAGTAATACCATGTTTGGAAAATATTCTTCATATGTAATGTGAATCATGAATTTGTAACTGAAGAACTTGTCTGCCAGTCTGATGAGAGAACCAGCAAGAGTGTATTGGCAACTGGGTATATCTAAACAGGAGAAAGGATACTGTTTTGAAGAAAGAAAAGGCTCAGAGCACTTCCAGTGAAGGAATTTAATGACCACTACATTGTGCCTCATGCAAGTTATAAGATATATTTGATAATCAATATTAGTTCTGAAGAAATGATAACTTATGAAGGAACAAATGTTCTTTCAGACAATGTTCCATTGTCTTGACAATGTGCTTAGGAATGAAACATCTTAATCTTCATATTTATATTTACTATTGTAGCTTATCATTGGGTCTGTCCTTTTAAGTTGTTAGGAACTCTGAGAGAAAATAAACATTCAATTCAGGTAGGAGGGAAATGGGAAAAAACCAAAAAATAGGAGTCCCCTGATTGAGCTTTTAATGTGGCCATCCAGTGACTGATGGCCTGCATTACCTAGTTTACTAGGTACTAAGACATGACTGCAGAGGGCAATTTTTATGAAGTGCAGATTGCATTATGACTTGTTATATAGGTTTGCCTTCCATGCCTGCTCAAAAGAAGCAGCATCAAAAAGAGATGATATGCAACTGGGACTCTATGACATCATCTATCTCCCTTACCACCCAAATCCACTTGCTCTTATCCTGTAACAAATAATGAAAAAGAAAACAAGACTCTCAATTAGCATAATTGTATAAATGATAAACACTTCCACATCAGAGAACTTTCTACATATACAGGGCTTTTACCACATTGAGTGCCTTATAATTTAAATGAAAAAGAACAACAGTAAAGATCTTCTCTTTGTTTTTTCTCTGAAGAAGCAGTTTAAAAGTAGTAATTTGTTTAGCTTTTCTGTTTCTGGAACAAAATTAATAATATTATCATTAATCTCTGCAATAATGTGCTGCTTTGTCTCCTGATACTTTTGCATACTACTACAACACTGTTAAGGTAAAACAATCTGTATCATCTGAAGATCTGACACATTTTGAAGAGACGCAATCTGGCTTTCATGAAAACTCCAGGTTTAAACATGAAGTGTGTTGGGAATGCACTTTCATGCTTACCATTGTGCTAGAATTTTTAAAGTATACCTCATACTTTGAAAATTAGATTGTATGCATTCTGCTCGACACCATTTTGATAGGCTTTCCAGGACTGGAATGTTAGATGAAATTGCATCAAAGTGCTAGAGCTTTTTCATTCTTTCTTAGATGAAAACTAAAAATGACTAGCAATAAGGTTCTATGTTTTAACCATAGAAAATTATATGTATTTGTGTGCTTACAATGAAAAGTTTTCTATATTCACTTACATCAATAATAAAAAAGTATATAAATTATCAGTATGACACTATAGATGTCTACACATATGTTTTTATATTAGTTGTCTGTGGAAATATCCTATTATTATTTACTTTTTTTTCTCAATTAAGATTGTGTGCTGTGAAGACTAATGTAAAAATCATGTACATTAACTGAGTTCTTCAAATGGAAATCTATCTTAACATAATAAGGTAGGTGAATTAGCCTTATCTGAACTAACATGTTCAGTGAACTGAAATTCTTTTTGTAAAACGATGACACTGTTGATGTCATCTGATTTTTCTGAGGTACAGCTGTGCTTTTAGTGTCAGGAGAATTATTTTGCAAAAAATCCCCAATATTTATGACAAACATAAGAAATAGTGTCAAATCTCTGCCAAACTACAGAAATATATTAAATATTTTTCAAGTTATTCTCCTCAAGTAGTTGAAGTACTTTAAGCAGGTGTTACATACATATTATGCTTTAGGAATCTAAATAGGGATTGTAGCACATGGTAAAGATTTAGTAAATACTTTTCTAGTCCAAAATCAATGCCATCGATTGTCATTAAAGCAGCAAGCTAAAAACAATGAAGTGGTTTCTAATTTTCAGGCTCCTGCTGGAGTCTGCTCTATCTCTTCTTTTTTTCCAGTTAAGAGCATCATTAAATGGTAAGAGCAAACAGCATATTGAGAGGCCAAGTGTTTTATTAATTCATCATCAGAATTATCTCAGCACATTAATATTAATAGCCTCAAATTGGATTTCATTTAGGAGGTGAAATAAATATGCTGATAGTAAAAGCCTACATAGCCAATGAATCTTTTGAAATGGCACTTATATAGAGCAATACTCAAAACAGAATTGACAAGTCATGTTGACTTCCTTTAGCACAGGGGCACATTCCAGCTAAAATTTCATTCTTGTCTGGAACTCATGGTAATTTTAACTTCTATAAAAAGGCTTAAATGACTGAGACAAATGTGGACATGTATCCTTCCCTTTATCTGACACCTTTTTTGTTTCCTTTATTGTCTACGGTAGACAGTCACACTAAAAAGTCTTCTTCTTTGGTTTTTACAACAGTGTGTGACTACATATTTAAGAGTATTATTTTGTGTTTACATTTACTTTGACTCACAGCTAGTGTATATTTTTTTTTGTCTTTTTCATTATTAAATTCTGTAGACCCTTAGAGTCACAGACTTCGTGGCTGTTTTCAGGGAGAAGTACTATTCCAAACTAAGTGCTGAAGAGTATGAAATGTCCCCTGTTTGCAAGGCTACCATATGTCCCAAGGAGGAGATGAGGGCAAGCATATCTGCACAAGGACTTGGCTTAAGGCACAGTAAACATTTATTTATCTGGTGGGGCAGCGCTGATAGCTCAGGCCTTCCCTCTCCCCTCCCTCCTCCAGTAAACCAGGCTGTTTCTACACCTTCCTGTTACCAATGCTGACTCATCAATTAATGCCAATGCTCCTATACCAAAGCATAAAAAATGGCTGCTCAGGAGAAAAATGCTTTCGCTCTTTTTTTTTTTTTTTTTTCAAATAAGGTTCCACAGCTGCATTCTGGCATCTCACCTAATACAACCTTTTTGTAGGAATGCCAGATTCAGCCAGATTTAATGATATAGAGAACTCCACAGCCACATACATTTCACCACTCAGTTATTTCCTGCTGTTTGTGGCTTCAAGGGCACACCTACATTTGTGGAGGACCATTATCACATGTCGATGACCCATTCACAGTGTCACTCAGTCATTCAAGGAGCCTGCCCTGGGAGTCCAAAGCAGCCAGAAGACTTCCCGACTTCATGAAGCTTCTTATTGCAGGAGACACAGGTTAGTCAGATGCAGGCACAGCATACGCCTAGGGGTCTGGTTATTGGAGCCACTGGGTATTGAAGTACTAGTTCAATTTTTCTATTCTATGCTGCTTCTCAAGAGAAGCCTCAAAATGAAATAGCACCATGGAAAATGTAATGCTGCACAAAAAAAGTGAAGTCACATTCTGAGACAAAAAAAAGGAATCCATTCACTGCAGTGAATCCTCCACTTTGTAACCAGTATTTGGGGAGTGTAAAGACACCCCTGCAGAAATGTGGGAGACGTTAAGCATGGATTGGAACCTGCTAATGTAGCCATACACATCTCTGTCTGTGTGGAGGATAGGGACAGGGAGTATCTTCTCACTTATCCACTATATGTGAGAAAAGTGGAGAACACAGGCAGGGCACTAACTAGCTGCTCCTTCCTGCAGCCATAGTGTGACAGCAGGATTGTGACACTGAGTGAAAGGGCTTACCTTTGCCTTGGCAAGTGAAGCAACTAAAGCAAACTGGAGAATGTGGCTCAATTCATGTGTTTCTGTCCTCGACTCTCAGTTCTCTGTGGTAGCTGGACTTCATAAAAATGTAAACACAAAGCAAATATGCTCTTTTGATGTTTTTATATTTTTCAAATATATTTAAATAGTTCAGGGGAGGAAAGTGACAGTGATCAGAAGAAAGCAAAACTAACCACATACTTTGACTTCTCCCAGGCAAACTATGGTAAACCTGCCCTGAACAGGAGCATTGTGATCAGGAAAAATTAATTTGAGTATTCTGACTTCATTGCGCAAGCTCCTCTACCATAATGGCCATGCATGAGTACTGAGGTGTAACTGGATAGATTTGGGCACAGGTGAGCAGTGGAGAGGCAGCTCTGGCAGCTAGAAAGTGCCAGTGACAAGGTGTGGCTGCCTAGCTACCTTTTTGTTAAACTAACAGAAAAAAATAATTTGAGGAAGGGTTTGCTCTCTGCTCATAACTGACTAAGTTACTTTTATAGCTATGGATCACCCTCCTGTGGCTGAAGGTACTAAGATACTGACTGTCGCTCCCAACAAATGAGAGAGAGACATGAAGACATGTTAGTGCTGGAGGCACAGCTGCAAGTAAGAGACAGTTTGCATTTTGAATTGGCCTAAGTCTGACTCACTTGTTTCAAACAGCCCAGCTTTACATGTTGTATAAGCATTTTGTTGGGAGCTTAGTTCAACAGCCCACTACAGTCTACATGAGAAAATGAAACGGTTGTTTCCATGCATGATAAAAATGCATGTTAAACAAGAATGAAGAGGCTTCTGTGAGGGACTTTTTTTCTTCCCCTCTCTTTTGCTACCAGAAACATACAAGGAGATTTCTCTTGTGGTGTGACTGTGGACTGAGAATTACAACATGATTTCCTGGCACTGCCACAGATTTGTTGTCTGTTCACTTAATTTGTCCATGTTTTGGATCCCAACTGACCTCACAGAAGGATTCTTTTTTTAATGCAACCACAATGAAGATGCTTTCTTTAATGTTTGTGAGGGGCTTGAAGTGCCTGGTGAGCAGAGACGTGCAAGGCCCTTGAGACGTTGAGATTATATAAGTTTATGTAAGTCATTCCTGTCACTTCAGAATATCTGGGCTCTTCCCCACCAGTGAACAAGACTTGCAGTCTACAGACTTCCAGAAGCGATAATGAAATTGTGGATTTAAAGCATTTATCTGCCAGTCTGTGCTGGCATAAGCCTCAAACATTGTTCTCAAGCTAGCACTCCTGAAATTTATTATGAACTAAAAGAAGTTCCCAACAGCCTGCCACTATTACTGGAGAAAGAATGTACAACAGGGACTGCCATTTAGGCCACCATTTGGAACAGCATTGAGGAACTGCTGCCTGGAGTTGACGTCCAGAATAATGAGGCTGACATTCAGAGGACCCACCCAGCAAGCAGAGGCAGAAGTGATCTAATTGTTACTGCTTTCTTTCAGACTTACCCCGCCCCCCCCATCTTTTCCTGGCTTTTCCCCAAAATAAATTACTCTAATGGAGCAAAAGCCTGGAATGGAGAAGAGTTATTCTGTTTAGTTTGTGAACTGGTATTTTCAAGTTTCCTTAATGACTAATATAATGGAGAGGTTATTATCAAAATATGCTGGGTTCAGAGTGCATTAAAGCTCTCTTAGGACCCAGTTTAGTATCTACTATAGTTGATCCAAACCAAACAGAGAATATTCACTTTGGTCCTTACTTTTTCGGTGACTGTTTCCCATAGCTCAACAGGGAAACATACACCCACTAAGACTGTATTGACAGTCTTCCTTCCTGCCGATCAGAGCAACAGCAAAACATTCATATGTCACACCAGGAAAATCAGAATGCTTCTTCTCATCTGTTCATCACTCCTCTCCCAAGGCAGACAGCAAGTGACCAGTTCTTTATGAAGCCATATATATTACTGGATACAGCTTGTCCTTTCTTCTTTCCCATGAGCTCTTCTGTTGTATGGCAGTGTCCTTCTCACTCCCATTCCTCATTTCTTCAGTGTGGTGATGCAACATCTACACAGTTATGAGATAAGTCCATGATAATATTTACACTAAAGCTGATGCTGCTGGGAAGATTCTCAGGGCTGCCATTTTACGCAAACAATTCTACTCGTACCCTTAATGCAAAATGATAAGTTTCTGTCCCTCATTCTTCATGAAAAGTTGTGCATATTTTCCACACGGTTTTAAATTGAAAAATCAATCCCTCTTACAAGAGAAGGTTTTCTGAACAATGAGAACAGAACAGGATTACAATTTCATAAATATTGAGGAAAATAAACCTGATTGACAAGGGAAATGATTCTCATTCAAATAATTTAGAAGATCTTTGAAATATATTTGTCTGTATGAACACCTATTTAAACTGAAGAATAAAGGTAGAAGTTTCCATCTGAAACACCCAAAATTTAGTGCTCAAGTAGTGGCCTCCCACCTGAAATGGATGTTGAGATTTCTCTTCAAAATAAGAGTACTTGCCAAATTTACTGATGCTGCTGCAGACAGGGCTAAACTTCTTTGCAGGCCCCTTTTACTCTAGGGGACAAGACCCTGGGTTCACACTTGGTCATATTCATTCTGTTTCTCATTACCATGTTGAAAGTTTGATATATTTTGTCCATCAAGCAGATATTTATGACCTAGATGTATGGTGGATGAGAAGCTGGACATGAGCCAACGGTGTGTGCTTGTAGCCAAGAAGGCCAATTGCATCCTGGGCTGCATCAAAAGAAGTGTGGCCAGCAGATCGAGGGAGGTGATTCTGCCCCTCTACTCTGCTCTGGTGAGACTGCACCTGGAGTACTG
>WTSP01010435.1:32142-65941 GCA_025331215.1 Actenoides lindsayi
GAAAAGAAAAGAAAAGAAAAGAAAAGAAAAGAAAAGAAAAGAAAAGAAAAGAAAAGAAAAGAAAAGAAAAGAAAAAGGAAAAGAAAAGACAAGACAAGACATAGGAATTTCACATCCTCTCTATGCCACTCATTTTAGCCTGGAAAGGACTAGGGTGTTGACATTTCACCAGATATTAAGGATGTTGGCTGTCAGCATGTAAGAAAACTGTAGGAGGCCTTAGGACTGCATGTGTGTGTACAGAAGGTATACATTCTAGATGACCTGGAAACACATTGTAACACAGGATGGAGAAGGAATGAGAAGGTTGAATGAAGCTAAAAAAAAAAAAAAAAGGTAAAATTTTGCGAAGACACACTAGGGAGAGCTAGACATTTCTGTGAATATTTCACAAAATCACTGAATTGCAGAATCACGTATAATCTGGGGGTGGAAGGGATCTCTGGAGATTTTTCTAGTCCAACTCCAGATGAGTTTTGACTTTCCTAAACTCATTCCAAATTATATTGTCTGTATATTTGGCCTGGGCTGCCCAACCCTCCTTCCATATTATGTATACTTCCTTTTGATATTTTAATTTAGTCAAGAGCTCCTTGTTCATCCACGCAGGCTTCCTGCCACCTTTACTTGATATCCTGGTCATGGGGTTAAGTCATTCTTGAGCTTGGATGTGATCCATAAAAAACAGCAAGGTCTCCTGTGCCCCTCTTCCCACAGCTGTTTTCCATGGGACTCTTCCAAGAAGGTTCCTGAACAGGGCAAAAATCTGCTCTGCTGAAGTCCAGAGCTGTGATCCTATGTTTTGCCGTGTTCTCTTCTTTCAGGATCCTGAACTCCATCACCTCCTGGTCAGTGCAGCCAAGGCTTTCCCTGGCCTTCCCATCTCCCATAAGGTTCCTTGTTTGTAGACATCACATTAAGAAGAGGACCTGCCCTTGTCTAATCAGCAATGACCTGTGTTACACAGTTGTCATTAATGCTTTCCACACATTCCGTGGATTGCTTGTGGCATGATGTATTGCCCTGCCAGCAGATATTAGGGTAGTTAAAGTGTCCCATGAAGACAAGGGCATATGAGTATGACAATTCCTCCTGCTGTCAGAACTAACCTGCTGCTTCTTCCTGTTGAGGCAGCCTATAGCCAACACCCATGACAACATTACCCACATTTACCTACCTTACCTATCACATCAACCCATAAGCTCTTGACTGGTTTGTCATCCATCCCAAGGCAGAGCCCCACATATATATGCCTGATATTTTTTTCACATGAAGGGCAACTCCCCCTCCTTTCCTTTCCAGGCTGTCCTTCCTAATGGCCCATCATTGTAGTACTTTAGTCACAGGAGTCTTCCTACCACATCTCTGTGATGCGAATATGATCATAAACAGCACCTGAACACAGATCTCTAATTCTTCCTGTTTGTTCCCCATATTGCATGCCTTAGAGTACTGGTATTTCAGATGTTCACCCAGTCATCCTGATTTCCCCACCCCCTCCCAAAATGTAAGATTTCCCCATAATGCTGTTGTCTTGGTACTTCCTTATTTGTGTGCATATGCTTGAAGTGGACCCTCTTTGCATAATTTGACTACTGTCAAACACTGAGGTTTTACTCTACTAATTTTTCCCAAAAGGATTCAGTCAGCCATCTGACAGACATTTGATAGATATTAATTAAATGTATGAAATAACATATTTGACAAGTGTTTCTAGTTGTTTGTCTCTCCTAGAAGGATCTGGTTCAGAAACTGTCTAAAATACAAAGCTGTTTTGCTGAATATTCATTTAAAGATATTTTAAAATATGTGATGCATAAGCAGTTTTGCTAGCAGTCAGTATAGGCTTCAGGTAAAAGAGGAAGATGTTTCAGATGTTTAGGTAGCAGACTTGTAGATCTAACCCAAAATGAGTGCATGCATTTCTGAAAAGGAAGTTTGAGCACACAGTTTTGTGTGCTCAGACAGACAATACCTGTCGTCTTCTATCCTGGAACCTGAATATGGTTACTTCCTATGTGAGGATGCCAGGGAAATCAGCCTTCTATAGGATCAATAATTGGTGACACTCAGAATTTCAAAAGATGTAATCTGTTGTATCAGACCTTCATGGGTCTATTTAACATTTTGAAGGAGTTATAGAAATATAAGGTTATAAAACCTAGTAATACACAGATTCAAATAGTTTTCCATTGTTCAATATACAGTTCTTGCAGCTCATGATTCTGTAATAAAAACTACTCAATTTACAGACTGAACAATACTCAGCAAATTGGCTCCTTAGGTTCAGTTCTCCTTCAGTTGTCTCACCCAAGACACTATAAAGAACTGCCTTGTAGGCTTTAACTGTGAATAGTATGCTCTGATCTACTCCTGCAACTTCACAATATTTGAACTTTCTGTTTCCCAGGGCACTGCAAAAACCTTTTGCTCCTGTTACTCTTGAAATAAAAAGCAGTGTTCTTTATGAATTTTTAACACAGCACACTTTTCCTGCCAGTGCTTTCAGGCAAGTCACGTCAGTATCTGGACACTTGAATTTGAAGCTCAAAGCCTGACTGCCTCTATTTGTAAACAAGTGTGAACAGCATGAGCACAGTAGTGTCACTTCCCAGTAAATTCAGTGTTAAGAAATTACAAATGTATGTACTATAGAACAGTTTGACAAAGCTGTATTGAAATACATTATTCATAGTAATCTTTTTCAAAACCTGACATTTTTGAAAGTTTTCCATTTTGTGCATCATAAAATTGTAATGTTGGTTTTGAAAATGGGAAAAACAGAAACAAACAAACAAAAAAAGCCGAATGTCTTTAGCCTTTTGCTTTCAAAGAATCTTTTCCAAAGAAACAAAGTCTGTTGCTTTTTCTTCACCTTAAGTACTGCTCTTTTTTTCTCTAATTATCACAAATGAATTACAGCAGATCTTTATCTACAGTGGCATGCCCAGCCTGCATTTTGTGTGTGTGCATGTGTGTGGTCAGGGGAAACAATATGTGTCAAGACTGGCTTATAAAATCAGTTCTAAGCCTTTAACCTTCAGCAGAACACTGAATAATTGAGGGGGTCTATGGACACTGACATTTATGGCAAAGCAGGAAAATAGATGTCTATTGATGGGGCTGTATCTCTGATCATAGTTCATAGCCCCCTTTCAGTGGTGGAGTTAACATCACCTGCTTGATGTCAGGCACTGCAGTGATCACTGCCAGATGGTCCCAGGCTGATGGTCCCACGTCTCCTGTGCCAATGATAGTTGTTTTGCTGATATGATCAACATAATTCAATCACTGTCAGTACTTATTTCTTCCCTGTTTCTCCATGCTAGTCACTTGCTGACTTTTCCCTTTTGTACTCTACTTTTGAAAGGTATTAGCACAACGGAAAATAAAAGCATGCATTTACCAACTTCAATCTTAATAAACTTCAGGTTTTGTTTTGCGTCCCCCTCTGAGTGCAGGGAAAGTTTATGTGCTTGAAAATATCGTTGTGGCCTAAGTGGAATAGTCACTTGGTTGGGTTTTATTAACTCGTTGAATTATGTTTCTTCTGTCAGAAGACTTCATCACACTTGTGAAAAACTAAGTGGATGTTACAAATCTTATCTGAAACAGCTGTTAAAGATTTTCTAGACTTCTGTGTATGCATGCTAAACATTCATTCATGGCTTCTTAATTTTCTAATTTTTTTTTCTGGAAAAATGTTACACTTTATAAAAGTAGCTTTACTGCTTTCCATTCATTCTTTAAAATATTATAGTAAATGAATAATTACTTCCTTTTCTCTTCCTTCTAATCCATAAAAAAACCCTGCTATGAAGAGTCTGTGGAAGACAGTGTCCGAAAGAGAGGGCAGTTGGAGAAGGATTCATTTCCAATATCCCTACCTCTGTCTTGCACTATAACCTCTGTCATAAATGTCCTTTTCCAAGAAACAGAGCCTGGCTTTGCACAAAAATCAGCTGAGCTCTGAAGCAAGTGTAGTGATATAGGGTAAAAGGGTCTTTTTCCCCCTATAACCTTCCAGAACTCTGATCACCCCCACAATGCTGTATCTCCATACCACAATATCTTGGTTTGGTATTGCTACAGTGAAAATTTTCAATGGCACTGTTTGTCATTTTATGACAGATAGTTCCATTTGATTTACACTGGAGACTGACAAATTAATTCTCTCAACTTTAAAATCATGTTTTTTAAAGCAATGGTATGTAAGAGACTGATCTTTTAAATGTCAACTGCTGAGAACTCCCACAAATGATAACTGTTAATTAATACTCTCCATAGCCTAACATTCTTTCTGTCTAAGAGGTAAGGTACTTTGGGTGCCCTGAAACCATCTGCTCAGCTTTGAAATTCTTACTTGTTCAATTTAATATTGAACAAGGACATGAAAATTAAAGAATACTACCTTACTTCCTCCACTAGTTTTGAGAAAAAAAAATTCCAGTTCATGAACAAAGTGAGATTTGTGTCATAGCATATGTTAGAAGAACTGAGGAGTCCTTTTTTTTATTTTCCCTTTTTTTTTTTTTTTCTTTTTCCTTAGGGTCAATCACACAATTATTGAGGTTTTTAAAGCATAAATTGCATAACTGGTAATTACATCGGTGATGCATCATACAGAATGGATAAACAGTGAATTGCTTGTCATATTTCCCAGTGCTTTAAGACATACTGATGTATACGCAGATATACAGCCTCCTTTTTACCAGACATAATTTACAGCTTTCTGCTGCCACACCAGTGCTGTCAGTCGAGCTTGTGTCCCTGCTGGCCTGGCTGTTTTGAGAGGAACTAAATTGGCAGGTAGCCCATCACTATAAGATGCACATTAATTTTACAGTTCCTTTCTGAGGTATATGTGGGTTACTGATGTCTCCTTCAGCATAATACGGCTACATCCAAAATCTAACAGTTACTGAAGATAGATACTTAGATGTAAATATAAACTTTTATATATAATTTATATAAAAAAATAAATATACAGCTGCATTTACAACTATGAAATTAGGGTCTTTATAAATATCTGCCTTTCTACATATAGCTGTGTGTGTAATATTACACACCTATAGTATATAGCATATATATAGGGAATATATGTGTCAGTATGTATAAAAACCTATACATGGATATATAAAGATATATTTCTGTGTGTATATATAAAAGTGCAAAGATCAGATGTATAAAACCTGTGGATTAAGCCCCTACATCTGTAGTAAAATAGGAAGCCATATCTCACATAAGCAAGTCCACCATAGAATCTGTTACAGGAGGCAAAATCTTCAGAAAGGGACTCCCAAATGCAGAGTGGGGAGCTGACAAGCTACATGGGAGGGAGCACTGAAGACGTGGATTGGTTTGCCTTTCATGGTTAAATCCCATGGAAAATGAGAGTTTGGATTCTCTCAGGGAGAAGACATGAAGGGGCCTAGATATCCTGAATCCTTGATGAGTGCTGTTTGACAAAGGAGTATCAGGCATACTTAAGATGTGGAAAGGTGTTGACTATCCCATTTTGTGTCGCTGATATGCTCAGTGTACAAGATATACAGCTTCTTTTTCATGCAAGTGAATGGTGTGAGCTGAAGGAAAAGAAAGTGGGGTTTTTTGTACTTTTTTTTCTAATATGTGAATTTTGTGCGCACTGTCTTTACATCTTTTTCTTGAAGAGTACAGTCAACATGGGGAAGTACCAAGTCCTGCACCTGGGGAGGAACATCCCCAGGCACCAGTACACATTGGGGTCCAACTGGTTGGAAGGCAACTTTGCATAAAAGGACCTGGGCATCCTGGTGGGCACCAAGTTAAACATGAGCTGACAATGTGCCTTTGTGACAAAAAAGGCAAATGGTGTTCTGCATTAGCAGAAGTGTTGTCAGCAGGTCAAGGGAGGCAATCTTTCCTTTTCTTCTCATCACTGGTGAGGCAGCACCTGGAGTGCTGGGTCCAGTTCAGGGCTACAAGAGAGATATGGGCATACTGGAAAGAGTCTAGCAAAAGACCACTAAGATGATGAAAAGACTGAAGCATCTCACATTTAAGGAGATGGTGAGACAGCTGGGACTGTTCAGCCTGGAGAAGAGAAGGCTCAGGGAGGACCTCATCAATGTATATGAATACCTGAAGGGAGGCAAGAGGTAATGGGCACAGACTGAAAGAAAGTAGGCTCCATCTGAACATCAGGAAATACTGACACAGGTTGCCCAGAGAGGTTATGGAGTCTCCCACCTTGGAGATATTCAAAAGCCATCAGAACCTGCTCTAGATTGCCCTATCTAATTGGGCGTGTTGGATCAGAAGACCTCCAGAGGTCCCTTCCAACCCCAGCCATGACCTGATTCTGTGATGGTTGTGATGTCAATTTACAGATGATATTGAGCTGAAAAAAGCCCATAAATAAAACCTAACTACACTAAATACTAAAAGGCATGTGTGTCTCTGGCTGTACAAAACTACAAACTGCAACTGGTGTTTTAGAATATGGAAAACAATTAACACATGTCCAATGAACATAATTAAAAATGGAAATTTTGGGTTTTACTGATTTTGACCTCATCTATTCTAAACTATTATTTTACACATTTTTAGAAAATAAGCTCAATGTTGGATTGTTTACTATATTTTTGTTATCATAACCCTGCTATTTGCAACTTTTTCTTTCTTTCTTTAATTTTGTGTCTGGTACTTGCTGAAATAAACATGAAGATGACAAAACATGGAAATTATTCAAGGATTTGAAAAAAAAAACCCAAACTACATTTTTACCTATTTTTCAAAGGATCTCCTCAGATCAAATTTACAATTTATTTTGCATATTCAGCTATTCATATATATGAGAAAGGATTATGATACCTGCTCTTTGCAGGAGAAATCAAATTTACTTAGTTGACAGAGCTTCTGCCCTAGAGGTAGTCAATGTGTTCTTTGGTAGTAATTATAATTGGGATGAGTCATTACATTTTATGAGGGATCTTCACAACCTCTCAACTTTGGAGAACATAGGTGTTAATCTCATTGTCTGGAGAAGTTGAACTTTTATCCTAGGGTTTTCATATCTTCTGTTGGCTATCACTTGATTTTCAGCAGCAGTTCAAGTCCCAGGTCTCAATTTTAAACATCTTTAGTGTCATAAGCAAGTGCGTCAGAGACTGCATATTAATTCATGAGCAACCATTCAGAACAGTGTATCTGACAATGCCTGGGGTAAAGCTACTGGGAGGCTGAGATGAACCTAAAACTCAATGGGCAGAATGACTAAATTACATTCTCCCTAAAACTGGTCCCTTCAGGTCAGATTGCCAGATTAACAGTGAATTGCTAGGTCTGGGTATCAGTGTCACAATGGTTGCAATCTGTGCTTTATCTTTTCTAGGCATAAATGGACAGAGTGCAGTGAAACACTGAGTATGTGAGGTCTTGTTTGCTAAAGGCTGGATTAAGGATGATAAAATAAATGTAAAATTCCAATTCATAACAGTTTGCCATCCCATTGGTATAATGTACAGTTAATATAGAGAAGAACTCAGTAATAAGAAAAACTAGTTACTACACTTCTCAGAACTGTATCCTATGGGGATTAATTAAGTAATGCTATTTGAAGACCTCTGAATGGATAGCACACAGTTCCCATGTGTATTGTCCATTTTCATGTGTTACAAGGAAAGATGGCAAGTAGCTGATGCAGAAGTGTTTGCTGTTATGTATTAATTTAGGCTTCAGTAAGTCTTACTGCTTTCATATATTGGGGCCAGAAGACTGCTAGAACCTTTCCATACTTAGTTCAGTAGAAACAGCAGTGTCTGAAATAAGCATAATGTCTATGTGTCAAAACTGAGTACGTAGTCGCTCTCATTTTTCATCCTATAGTTAGAAATAGTATATAATTTCATTTTTACTGAAGAAAAATCTGCAACTCCAATTTACAGCCTACACAGATACAAGCATACTTGCACTTTCCTGAACTTAAAATTGTGGCTAAAACTTGTGCTATTGAAAGATCAATTTGATTTCATACTATACAGTGCCAATGTGATACAGTTCTTCAATGACGGAATGTCTCCTGACAGTGGTGGAAGTTCGGAGTTCTCAGCACTTCAAAGCACAAAAGCCTGTATAATTTTTAATCGCTCGTCCTTTTCAAATTATCCTTATATTCTAATTTGTGTAAATTCTTATTGAGTAATCAGCTTTCATTTTAAAAATTATCATGTAGGCATATGTAGGTCCATAAATTATTTTAACTGTCAGCAGTACCACTCAGAAAATTACATAAGCAGTGCCTATGAGTTTGAAGTAGATTGTAGCAATCAAAATACAAGCTACAGTGCTTGTAAACCTTGTCTTCAAGGTATCCAGGATTTGGAAATTTGTTATCTATGACACTCACAGTCTGACTTCATTCTAGCACAGAAAAAAACAAACACTGAGGATTCACTGCATGAATAGTGAAATTAGCTCAGCATTGTAATCTGGATAAATAGTAGGACTATGAATTTAATAGCCTAACTTCCTCCCTTATTGAGAAAAAGAAAAATAACACCATCATAAGACTTTTTGGCTTGGGCTTTAGATGTACTGTGGATAGCTGTGAGCAAAACATAAATTATCATCCTGCAACTTGGAAAAGCAGGGGCAAAGTGAAAGTTTTGTACATGCTGGAAAGAGATACAGCCAGGAAAATGAGTCTAAAAAGGCAGATTCTCACTTTGCAAAATATGTGACCATTGCATAACTGGATCAGATAATTCTCCCTATCCACTTTCAGTATTCTGTGTACCTTTTAATCATTACTATATATAATCTGATATCTAGTAACAGCAGTTAAAAATGGGATATTTAATTACTTAAGTAAACCCAGTAATAGGAGAGGTTTGAAGAAAAATGAGCAATACCTTGCTCAAAATGAATGAGTACATTCTTTTTCTCTTTTTTAAATATTTTCCCTTGAAGATGGTGATACTTTTGGTGATAGAGATTCTAAGCATAATTCAAAGTGAAAAGCAGTTGTATACCACCTTTTTTGCCCAGCATATGATCTTTGTAGGCCATGGATTGTGGTTCATAGCACTTCAATGCTTCTGTAGTGGAATTAAACAATGGTCATATTTTAGCCGCCCTAGTCTTCCTATCCAAATGATAAGTATTTCTATTTGAAGAAGACTTACAGAAAAATTAACTTCTAAGTTGCTGAGGTTCATTGTCATAGTGACATTTTAAGCTGTTATTCAGGATTTGCTGTGTTTCATTGTAAATTACAATGGAGTATTTTATTCTGAATTAAATACCTGATAATGTAAATACATTTAGCAATTAAAAACATTGTATCATTCACATCTGGTACTAACAAGAATGGCGTCAAGATCTCAGCTTCTTTGGACAAGGAGATTTATAGGATTTACATGACTAAATGTCAAACATCAGCTGTTGAACGAAAACTCCTAAACTCCGTGTACTTCACCAGCACAGAGTTTGTGCTTCAACAGTTGCTGCACTCTTTGGTGAGAGCAGAAAATATTCTTTTGTCTTCTAGCTCTGAGCTACCAATTTGCTATACCTTTCAATATACAAAACAGTGGAAGTTGGAAGGGTTCATTTGGAGAATGTTTCTCGTGAGACAAATGTTCTTATTGCATGTACCCCTATGTATGGTTTAGTAATGACTGACTTGGATGCTTTATGTTAGGGATTTTCAAACTGGTAAGACTAGTCAGACGTCTGAACAACACCTACTGAAATTATTATGAAAATCTGTGTATCAAAGATGTAGGAAACTAAGAAACAACAATATTTCTTGCTACTGATCTAATTTTGCTGGTTTAGAGTTGTAAGTGGTTTGAACTTCTAAAATAATTATAAATAAATTTAAAATAATTATAAAATATTGGAAATACATTAGATAATGTAACTTCAATGTCTGAAAAAAAAAAAAATTCATAACATTTGAGTTACAGAAACAGTCCTCGTATATATGTTTGTTAACAATACATAGAAACTAATAATTTTCTGTGAGAATAAATCCATGACCATGGTTATTTCATTTGAGACAGGATTTCTGATTCTAGCCTTCCAGAGAATCAATGTTGGATTGATATTTTTTTGAATGTTGTGGTGTTTTGGGCCACCAAGTTGGGGAATGAATAAATAAATCCTTTTACAAATAGGAGGAAAGATAAACCATCAAAGAACAACATGACCTTTGTAATCTGACTGTATTTGACTTTTCTGTCTGTTTCCACCATGCCATGCGGCCAGAGTTGTGTTGTACCCTGAAGAAAGGAACAAGATAATAGTTTATGCTTATGAACTGGTAGAGATAAAAGTCAAACATTGCCCTCACATCAGAAACCAGGTGAAACAGAAAAATCTACAGCTTCTAGCTTGTTGCACTACTCAGATTACATATGAATAGGAAACCAGAGGACTTGGACATAACTCTAGTTTTAAGGCTGTGTTTGAACTTTTCAACATCAAATCAAGAAGAGGTAATTGTCCATTTGAGAAAACTCACATTCACTGCTGCTGGATATGCTGCTCTCCTTGATCCTGATCTCTGCTTTACAATCAGACCCCAGCACACTGAAAGAGAAAAACCTCTTCCACATGTCTAGAGGGTGTTTCAGACATTGCAGGTTTTTCAAACCAGGGCACTGGGAAGAACAATGCCGGAGGTAACATCCTTAGAGAATGTTTCTAATATGCAAGTTTAGGTTATGCATTTGTGTCAGGGTAGGAGTAGTTTGAGATCATTCTATGTAAATAATAGTTATAAACAAATCTTTAAAAGAAGTTGCAGTAGTATCTGAAAGATGTAAGTACAATTAAGTCAAGCAGTGTTGTTCATATACGTTTTTTTCAAAATAGCATTCGTTTAGTAATGTTACTTGTATTTAATCATCTTTGAGCAGAAACACAGAACATTGCATTGTGAAATGCTTGCTTATGGAAAGAGTATCAATATTCATAATGTTAAATGCCATTACCACTTACATGAACAACAATGCTTTATTATGTCTCAGCAGCCACTGAAACAAAATTTGAGCTTCTAGTCTTGTTACGTCTAAATCAGGTATGCTCTCCTTGTTGCCCTGAATCTTTCAGATCTCTCTAACACATTTTAATCCATCTGAATGTGTTTTTTAAATAGTGATGAAGAGCAACAGCTACAATTTAAGTGTTTGCTCCTACATGGACCTTAAACAGGTTTTCAGGCATTAGATTCTATGGGGTTTTTAATCATTTTCTCTGGCTAATGTACACATATTCCTGTATTTTTAAACAGTTCAGTCTATCTTAGTAGGCTTCATAAATGGAATATTTCTTTCCCTCCTTAGGTTAAGTTAGCTGACTGCTTTCTGCTTAGTTTTGAACGCAATAGTACTAACTCATAAAATTAATTCCCATTTTGTGGGGTTGTCAGAAATGAGGATTGCTCTGACCCTTGTTTGAACTCATCAGCTGAAATGAAGTTGTTCAGTGAGCTGGAGAAGACAAAGCTGAGTTCCAAGAAATTAATCAACTCCATCAGCCTCCGCGATAGGCCTGAAATGGCACACATCAGACTGACCCTGAGCAGCTCTGGATTCCCTCCGTAAATGAAAGTCATCATTCCTGGCAAGGAAGATACTAAATTATAGGCTTTTAAATTTAATTTTCAGTTTACTTGTGTTTTCGATTAGTGTGCCATGTTTCATAAAGATGGTAGTACCTTTAAGTAGTAAATGCCCTTCATCTACCAGCTCAATCCCTGTTGTAATAAAAAGGTAAATTTGAAGTAAAAACTGTTAGCAAATGAAACATGTGGTTGGGTTTTTTTCTTCTTTTTTTTTTTTTTTCCTTTCTCAGTGACACCTTAAGCAACAATACCAAATTATTTTCTTCATACCAAAATCAATAACAGGCTTGGAAATAAAAAGTAGCCCCACAGCCTGAGGCCACAGATTTTCATGACAGGCTACTAAAACTATCTTTCAGTAGCCTGAAGGTCTGCCAGCTAATCATTCACTTTCCTTTCACTATTTAGTTGTTGGATATCTCTCCGGGCTAGTAAAACTTAAAGGCTATGTGACAAATTGTCTGCTAAAGAAACATTGTCCATTTTTATCTGTGTGGAACTTCAATCTTTAGCACATAGGCTGAAGAGTTCACACTGCTTTGGAAGGAAGGCAAATATTAAAACTCAAACAAATCTTAAATCTTTAAATGTTTTCTTGTTTTATTAAATACAAAACATTGAAGCCATTGTCATGTACATTTCCAAATCAGTAGTAAAAATCCCATTTTTTTCCAGAGATGCAAGGTAGCTACATAAGGGAAAACAAGTTTAGGATTCTTCAGTTGAGCTCTGAAAGATGAGGGAGCATGACAGTTACGGTTGAATGCCTTGCTTAGTTTTCCCCCCTTTGTACATAAGAATGACAATATGACCTGGAATTAAGTAACTTTAGCAATTCCCAGCAACCATCACAAGTGACATCTATGCTATTGCAGTGAGAGGTGGAAATTGGAAGGTAATGAATGCTGTCAAGTCTCCTCAGAGTTCTCTTGTATATATTTCATTGTTTGTACAAACTTGGTCAAAATGTATATATTTAGCCAAGAAATTAAAATTTCATTTCTATCTTTTTAGTGAGTCAAACACCTCTAGTAGTTCCCAAATAACAAATCTAGAAACTACCTAATAATGTCAGCAGCAATTTTCCATGAACACACTTGGGAGATATTTAATAAATATCTGACTAGCATCTTAGTACTACAGGCTAATCATGAGTTTCTAGACCTGTACTTGTATATTCTTTCAAGTATACTGAGGCAAAATATGCACCTTCACTTCTTAACTATTCTTCAACATTCCTGATGTTCCCCCTTTCCCTCTTTACCTCTATTCCCTCCAAACTGTGTCCTGGAAAGGATTTTTCAGATAAACCAAACTAAAGCTTTCACATACATAAGTATCATAATCTATGCTAAACCTTTACATCATCTTAAACAGATTACATCAATATAAGTCTTTAGATCATCTTAAGTACCTCAGACCTATTAATTTGTACTCTAATAGGTGCTTAACTACACAGGTGGACAGATAAGGGGTGACTAAGGTTGGGGCAAGTCAGTTAACCCTAGTTTGAAGTCCCCAGAGTGCTTTGCTATAGTGGGTATGTGCTAAGTTTTAGTGATTAACCTCTCATGGCCCCCAGATATCCTGCTATAGTGGATAGCATACAGCAGTGTAGCTTACCAGAAAAACAGCACACCTTTTAAACCTTAATTATTGCTTATTAGCTGTTATAACCAAGAAGCAAGTTTTGAGGTTTTTCAATTCTCTACCACTTTAATGGGAAAATAGCTGGAGGAGTCAATTCTTTTTAAAGTTTTTTAAAATAGTGAACGGGAAAGTGCATTCACATATATTGTGTGTCTGTATTGTACACACAAATACACACACAAGAAGAAAATGATTTGTATTGTTTCTCCACTGTTCTTTGAACTCAAGTACAGCCAGGAGACTCAAACTCCTGATCTCAGTTCCTTTCCATTTCCACACTATCATTATTCTTAAGAAAAATTGCCTCAAAAAAATAATGCTGGTGAAAATTATCAGACTAAAGATGTGATGATTGGATGGTTATAAAACTAGGAAAGAAGACTGTGGATTGTCTATGTATCTAAAGGCAGCAAAGATGACCAACATGTAAAATGTCCCTTTAAAGGGCCTTTTTGTTAGCTTGAACTCCTATGAGTTGAACAGAAAATAGCACAGACATGCATGTCAAGTGATAAGATTTAAACAGTATGGTAGTAATAGACATGAAGGTCTTGGAAGAGCTAAAGAAACATCTAAGATTTCTTGTCAAGGTAGGAACCAGACAGACTCATGATTTTACTCACTAGCTGGAAGTCTGGTCAACACTTGGGTGTGAACATCCACATGCACCTAGCAGTCACTGTGGTGCACAGACTGCCCCTGGGGCAACTAGTCCCTGGAGCAGCATCAGCTTGGACTGCAGCAAAGGCCCAACAAGATGTGTGTGCATGAGCATGCGTACCTCAAGTACGTTTGTGAAAAACTATCACTTTCACAAGCAACTCAATCTGAAGTTCTGTATAAAACCCATCTAATCTTTTATTAGTACGAGTACTTTCTAAAGAACAGTCAAAAAACATCTTTTCTGCCTAATATGTGTCTCGGTGGTAGTCGGAATCACTGAAATAGTCCCGTAACAAGATATGCAGGTGATTATACTTTGCAGTGCTCTAGCATGTAGACCAAATGCATAGTTCTCCCTCTGAGCACCCCAGCCTTGATCTCCTATCCCAGCCCTGATCATACACCCAAAGATGATCACTGTGGGAAACCAAAGGAACCTGGCCTTGCATCCTGCACCTTAGTTCATATAACTATTTCATGTTCACCAATTGTCTATGGTGTTATGGTTTCTGGGGTATTTCCCATACTTTTTTATGGCAAAATAGTCTGAGTGCTCTGTGATTCTTCTCCAGGGACAAGAGTAATGGTTCTTCTGGAGCACTGACGACACTCGGGAGGTGCTGCAGACCCTCAGTGCTCAGCCACAGCTTAACGCCCTCCCTGCAAAGTAGTCCAACTCAAAATCCCAAACTAAATTCTAATGAAGGTGGTCAGTGTGGGTTGAATGCATTCATAACAGCCAAGTCAAAACATTTCGAGTGTTTGGGGATAAGTAGCCCTGTAACAGCACTTAAATAAACACTTTATATACTTCTTGCTTTCATATTTTTTTAATATAATTAATGAGACATGATAGAGAAAATTGTTATGGCTTGATCTTTCCGTAGCAATAAAAATAGCTGGGATACCTACAAAATTTACTGTCATTTAGCTGTCCATACTGTGCCCCTGTTAGAGTTTACTGTTGGAGAAAGAATGAATTAATGGTAGGAACTGTTGAACTTTATGAAGTTATATAAAGGGCAGAGTATTTATGCAAACAGCCAGAGATTTCACTTTATGTTAACACCTGCTAATACTTGCGTCTTAACTCTTACAGGTCTACTCAGAGATAAATTCAAAGTGGAGAGGCAGGTAGTCAGACATTTTACATGAACTGTGGATTATCCATAACTGTCTCTGTTGCATATTTCCATCTATAGTTCCATAGTGAGACCACAATACAAGAGCCTTAAAAAGTGTCCTTATTTCTTTCCCCAGATTATACTCTGCCATACCTTGAAAATTAAGGTATACCAGACATATATGTATGCAGATGTTCAGCTCCAGTCTCTCCTTCATTTTGATAAATTACATTTATACATTGTGCCCATCTCTCCATATGAAGGCATCATTTGTTTTCTTCCCTTTGCTCATGCTGGGCCTCAGTACAGGCATCCACAATGACACATGCTGGTGGAAACAAGGTGAGAATACTAGTGTAGACCTCTTCTGCTGTATGTCAGTTATGCCATTATTGGCACTTGATCTAGTGGTATGCATTTGTTTAATGAAGCATGGTTGCTTTAACCTTCTAGACTGTACCTCCCTGAGAAGCATCAGCTCTCTCCTAGAAATTGAATCATGACACAGTAATGTGCCAGTTATTATTGTAATAATAACTGTTCCCCCCACAGCAAAGAGTAATTTGATAATCTTCTATAACTAACTGTACATGTTACTCTTCACATGAAGTGTTAACCCATTACTAGAACATACTAAACATTAGTTTATTGGAAAATGCTGAAGAAATCCAGTCCTGCACTTCTAAATTTCTTTTTTCTTCTGTCCCTTACCTGACTGGATTCACTAGAGAAACGAGGTCTCAAAGTCTAAAAATTATAGAATTAATTTTCTTAGCAGAGTCTGAACCTTAAACAATAATAGGAACAAGCTTCCTGGCTTAATGTTATCTTGCAAATACTAGCCTTAACAAATATGTGATTTACATGAGGTAGTATGAAAAATTACATATATAACTAGAAGTTGGGACCTCAGTAGCTTAGCATTAAGTAAATTTAGAGGAACAGAACTATACAGTTAACAGATACTATAATGCTGCTCTATTTCTATGTTAACATCAGAGGCTTACTGTAAACATCAAAATCAATAAGGGATTAAGCAAAGTATTACTATATTTCAGGAGCACTTTTCTTTCCCTTTCTTGAAATTTTGTTAATCGGATGACTACTACTTCTATAGCTACATTTTTTTCTTAGTGCTTGATTGCAAAACAGCTGTTTGTCCTCCTCAAAGAGGAATTCAGCTAAGTTTTATTTAATACTTCATTTGTATACTCTGGCAAGTCACAGATCTTCTAGCTTGGCTATTAGCATAAATCAAAAGATCTTGTGAAAATAATAGAGTATCTAGGAATTGCTAGTGCTATAGGGAATACGGGCTTGGAAGTAATGCATATGTTCAGATACTTGCCTACTTTTCCTTGTAATCCAGATAACATAGACAGAAAGATTACAAAATGTAAAAATGTAAATAAATGTTTGACTACTTCTGTGTGCACTTCTTTTGAGTTGGATGCATTTTCTAATCAGGTTTTTAAACGAAGGCTTTGTGATACATGAATACTACTACTTGTGGTTGTGATGAAAGCTCGGTGTTACAAAACTTCAAAGGCAAGGATATAGTGTGAATTTCTCTGATGTGAACACTGGTGATAACCTTTGTCTAAAACACCAGGCTGGAACACTTGCATTGTTAAACACTCGTGCTGCACTGACCTTTCACAGGATTGTTTGCAGTTAGATATTTCAACACACCACACCTGCAACTGTATTGACTGGAGTATTTTGTCTGTCAGGATTAAGTTAATGTTGTTATCTTTGACTGTAATGGGTTTTGAGTCTGCTGATGCCTGCCTGCTAATGCAACTGTAAATTACTTTACACTAAGACAAGATGATTTGCTAAGTCTCTTGATAGGTTCTTTAGTCAGATTTAGTGTAAAATATAAGATGAAAAAGTTTTTATGAACTGACGTTTTGCATCACAGTTGATGTTTTCAGAACCCTACCTCTAGTGTACATGAGAAATTTCACTAATTTCCTTGAAATGTTAGTACTCTTCAGAAGATGAACAAAGTAGGAAAAGAGTAAAGAAGAAATAAATGGTCATGTGGTTTCAATGTTTTCATCTTATTTTTAAAATTACTAGGAACTTCTAAGTTTCCTATAAAAATATTTCTATCCTGGTAATTCAGCCTGGTTGCAGAGATAATTTGCACATTCTCTTCAATAACAGTAAGACCTATCAGTGATCTCATGTTTCCTCATGTTTACTCTTCCAAATCATACAGGTGAGACAAGAAAGGAAGTTGATACAGAGAAGCTCACACCTAGGCTGTCCTGTGACTGAGGTACCAGCTGTGCCTCCTGCCCAATCATAAAAGCAAAACTCTTGTACAAATTCCTGTAATTTTCATCTCACATCTCACTTAGTGTAATACTTTTTTTCTGCTTTTGACAAATGCAGTCCTACTTCTTTATGTTTCTTCAGCACAATTCTGTAAAAATTGCTTTGTTAGGCAGATAGTAACTCACATTTCTGGTGCCTTTCAGCCATTGCCCTTTGCCTAATACACCAAGCATCTAGCTCCTAGTTTCCAATCTGAGTGGCTACTGGAACTTGTTATTGTGTTGAAGTTAATGGGAGATGAGCTAAAATGGGTACTGGAATACAGAGATGAGTTGTATCCTAGAGGTATGTGAGGACACATTTGTCCTCATCAGGGTGACATATCGGGAAGTTCTATAAGAGAAAAAATGAGCAATACTTTGTAATCTCCCTCAAAAAAATCACCCATTCACATTGATTATGGAAAAATTGAAAATATAGTTAAACTGAAAGGTAAATTTGACCTGGTTGAAAAACAAATAATACATTTAAAAGAGATGTGTAAGAAAAAAAAAAAAAGTCTCATTTCAGAATGAAAAACTAAAACTTAGAAATCGAAATAAAAGATCAAATTATTTTTTTTCAAGGCTACTGAAAAAATTCATTCCTACTTCATTTGTTTAGACTTAGAACTTTAATATATCTCATATGTGCAATTACATATTATACACAATTACATTCTAGTTTACATTGCAGTATTAATGCCAGGTTTTCTGAATGAAAACATTATTGTAAAGAAATTTTGGATTTTGTTTGGAGAAAATACAGTTGTTATCTTGTATGTAAAATTGTTAGTTTTGATTGAACTTTTTTTCATGGAAAGCACTACACTGGAATGCTTTGGACTGTGTTCACAATTTGTTTGCCAGTGATAAACACTTAAATCTTGGGGGTAGGGCAGGGAAGTGTGTTCCCATCAGAGCAGCTGTGGTACGAATCAGCTGAACAGAATTCAGTTGTTATTCTTGTTTCAGTTCTACGGACCACAGCTATTGGATTCAGCTCATCTGAATTTCAACACCTAGATTGTAGATATTCTATCTGGTTAGTTTTCTAGGCTTTCCTTATAAAAGGTACCATTTAAGATGATTGCCCCTCTCTTCTGAATGTAATTGGAGTCTAATGATTAGGAGTGATGTAGAAGTCTAAGGTGAGTTCAGGTGAATGCTGCAGGGTATGAGCAACTTGTGCACTGTTGTCATTATCTTTTCTTTATTTCTGTAAATCTTTGGTTCCAAAAGGCAGTAAAGGTTTAGGAGATTACTGTGTTTTGCTAAAAACAAATAAATATATTTTCATGCTAACAGATATCTATGGTGGAATCTAAATCAGGATGGACACAGGTTTCAGGACAAATCCAGGGACTTCAACCCATAGTCTAATGAATATCCCTTCATATACTGCAGCAGCTAGGGAAGAATGAAGAGTTACAATCATTAAAGTTCTCATCTCTGGCTAATGTGTAGCACACAATAGATGGTTTATAACAAAAACAAAGAAAAAAAAGTGGAAAAGACATCAGTACTTTTATATGCTATAGTATTGTACAAAAAGCAGATACTGTATATAACTCTACTAATATTTATCCTTCCGAGGTTTACACTCTTGAAAAAAAAAAAAGGATGAAAAACAGAGAGGGGAAGGAGAGGCTAAAATTCTAAATTCAGAAAGAAAAAAAATAAAAACAAAACCAGTAAGGTAACAAAAGAACAATTATCTCTTATCTGAGTGAACATTAGTCATGACTTACCACAGTTTGTCTTGCCAGTGTTTCATAAGCATCATGGATGAGGTGAAGTCATTCACATATTGCTGGGAAAGTAGCAGTACATCCTTAGTTTTAGGGTCATCTACTGAAATCAAAACACTTGTAACTAGGTATTTAAGGAAAGGAGCCTTGTTCTATTCTTATCATCTATAAATACTACAGTGCCTCAGAATGCCATGGGACAGAGTTTGCATGTATCAAAAATTGCAGCTGCTTTTTCCCTAATTCCATATGGATATTTACAGGAAGGTCTATAAGATTTCAGTCAAAGAAAGCTCTACAGTGGCTTTTCTTGGGGGAAGAGAGCAGGGTGTGCTAACATAGGCTTTCATGTTATGACCTAAATAATTCTTTTGTGTTGATTAGAAATAAAGATTTCCAATGCAGATTTTTCCTAACGACACTTTTGAAAACACCTTTTTCTGATTACAATATACAGCAAAAAAATATGCACTATAAATTAAAGGAAATTTCAAAAAACTTATGAAAGGATTTTGAAGACGTATACATCATACATGCAAGGTACAGTATGCTACTGAAAGAAACAAAAAATAAACAAATGGAAACTTTGAGCAGAAGGAGTACACCAACCTCCTTGTGATTATGAATTTTCACTCTAGTTGGCTGCACATCTTGCAACAAGACCTGATTGTATTGTAATATTTTTATAAACTTTATAACCACAGTTCTTCCTTCCTACCTGTAGAGTCAGCTCTTAGTCTCCATCTACTGCTGAATTTGTTTCACTGTTACTCACACCATTGTTAAAGTGCATGCTAAAAATTGTAGATTATTTCTGTTCACTGCACACTACATTGTTTTACCATGGATAATGTTTTATTTATAAGGAAAATAAATTGTCAGAGTTAAAAAACACAGTGCATTTTGTTCTAGGCAACACATTGCTTTTATCACACAAATAATTTATTGGTTCTGCTCCCAGACGAATTCTGTGCTGACCTTTCCAGGTATACTGAATATTGGTGCATAATTCGTCTTGTTGGGAAAATGTATTTATTTTAGCCATTAATACATGCTGTCATAACCTTTGTGTTGAGGAGCAAGTTTGCTGTTTTAATTCTGAGACATATTTTTATAGAGGGATGTACAGAAAACAAAACTTGCTATCTTAATGCCTTTGCATTTTGAGGAAGAGAGACAGATTAAAATCTGGACCTATCATATAATCTCTGGTAATGGATTGGAGCCAAAACTGGAATAGCACTGCTTCCTGGTTACAGGGCAGGCATAAGCCCATTCCAGCTTGAAACTAGCCTCTGTGAATCGTTAGCCCAAAATGGCAGACACAACTTCAGAACAGCTTGCTGCATTTTAGTAACACTGATCATGAGCTTGAATAGCCTTCAAACACTGTTTCATAGCATTGCTGTCTTACGCAACTAGATCAGCCACCACATCAGCCCATCTGCAGGTGAATATTTGCTTTGCCAGTTCTATGAAAGATGGGTCTGCAGGACTGTATGTAGTAATAAAGCTGCACCGAGCTATTTTTAAATATTAAGACAGAATTTGAATTTTAGCAACATAACACTATTGGAAGTTCATTCCATGAAGTAAAACTGATCAGTTACAGGTTACCAAAACCCATTTATTTAGTCTTAAATGATAGGGGCAAGTGGTCTTCAAAAAAAAAAAAAAAAAAAAGAAAAAAAGGGCAAAAGTAATGCCTTCTACTTTTTTCTAAGTCTCAGTTTACAAAGAACAGCACATTTTGCAAATTTAAATCTCGATAAAGATGTCCAAGGATTAAAACGAAGCTGGAATAGGGAAACCACTTAGAGTAATGAAATACATTTTGACTATAATGCACATGAAATTTCATGTTGACGCTATGTTTGAAGTGCTACCTTTGTATATTGTTACATACATGTCTGATAATGCGTTTTGAAACAACCACTTCAAATGTTGCCTCCTGAAAAAAGTGGTTCATTATAATAACTGAAGAAAAACAGTGTGCAAGCCTATGGCTTACACTCCTGGAAGAAAGGAATCTCTGAAAATTAAATTGCATTAGGGGATTTTTTTACTAAACATCAACAAATTAGTAACTGGTGTTTAATTTTTGTAGTTTTCAAGTCCTTCTTCTATAGAGTGATCAAAATCTGTCCTCATGCTTGCTATTCTGGAAGTGTTACTGAACATGTTATTTCTTAGTTTATGTTTTTTAAGGAGAGGGAGAAGAATATTCAGAAAACAGAAGAATGCTCTGGGTTGAAAGATGAGCAACGGCTTGCAAACATTTCCCACTTCAACAGCTGCTCCAGGAGTTTAACATCACTTTGTGTTTCAGTGATTTCAATACACCTGTTTATACAACTGTCTGAATGCATGTTCATATACACATGGACGAGAAAACCCTCCCATAAAATGTGACAAGATTGTGAGTTGGAATACGCCTACCTCTGCAATTCTTATCTGTGTTGTAATTGATTTAGATAGTTTCTGTCATTTACTGCCTGAGATTTGAAAAATGAACAATGTTTATATCTATATATACTCATGTTCAGTTTTTTTGAAATTTTTATATAGCTGGCAGAAAAATAATTTCATCAAAATTTTTTATAATTTTTTAAATTAAAATGAAGATTAAAAAAAAGATATTTCCTCCCAAAAAACCAACAAAAGATGTGAAAATGATGTGAAAATGCTATGTGAAAGATCTTAGTGCCAGTAGTTCTGCTCTCTCTCTGGCCCATTTATTTAATATTTATTATTTAACAGCAATTTTTAATTATTTATGTGAAGTGGAATAGCATCAACAAGAGAAGCTGGGAAAAAAAAAAGACTGACTTTGTAGAGCAGTGGTTATTATACATGCCCATGATGTGGAAGATGGAAGATGGAAGTGTAAGTTTATATTCCAAAGAAGGGAAAGCAAGACTTGAACCTGGTATGCTCTTATCATGTTCCTATCAGAAGACTAAGCTATTCCATGACACAGACTCTCTAGCACTATTTTCTTTTCTAACTTTTCAGAGGATGGTAGTGCAATCCACTGCTGATATTTTTAAAAATAAAAATGTCATGTCAATATAGAGAATGATGATGATTCCCTTTGGCCTAGAACATCAATGTAGGTGTCTCAATAGGCGGATGCAAACATCCCAGTGAGCTGGTATAGAGCACTTGGTTTTGATATATACATTCTCTATCCAATTAATGGAGAATTTTAGCTGCTTTCAAAGAGCAGTAAGGAAAGCCTATGGACTGTACTAGGAGATAACTTGAGTTACTATGTAGAAACACAGAGATATCTTTGAATACCTACACCTCTCGTACGTCAGACCTGAAAGATCCAGACTGAGGATTTCTGTTATTTCCAGCTTGTCAGTGCATGGACTTTTAGAAAGAAAGATTCTAAGGGGGTGACACAACTTGGTATAAACCTTCAATCCAGTTCCTTTCTGGCCTATAGGGATACAAAATCCATACCACAAGCTTCCCGGTAGGATAGTCTAGCCTGAGAAAGTGGGACAAGGAGAGAGAACAAGAAGCTGCCACTCCCAATTAGTGCTAAGACACCTAGAGAAAGGAACTCTGACATCTGAAATGGTTTCTAGTATAGTTTGGGCCTTAGACTAAGATCATCCAGCCTTTGCAACTGCAGTATTTAGAAATGTAATCACTGTCCATCCACCTCCCTACCAAAGGCCATTGTACTCCTTTTCAAGGGAGCAACCATTTTCCTTTTCACACCACCAGCAGCATCTGTCATCAAGAAATCTGTCCCTTCCTGTATCTATTGGCATGGGTGTCTTCTATGGGGAAGAGACGAGAGTAGCAGGAGACAGATGCATCCATTCCATGCAATCCAGCTGCTGCTCTAGGTGGGAGAGTGGAAAAGGGAAAAAGAGAGAAGCAGAACTGGAAGAAATGCAGTGTCAGTACTTCAGGATGCTGAGCTCAGTCCAGGCCCTTTAAAACCAGTTTGCCAAAAGGCTATTGATCTAAAGAAACTTTTCAGTCATTCTGGCAGTGCTCTCTGCTGGAATAACCATCCCTGTTTTCAGAAAGATGCAACAAAGTGGATAGGAGATTCTGGTGGGCTAGACTGGGCCTCTGATAAAGTTTACTGTGTTAGGCAAGCAGGGACTAGAGTCCAAGCCCTGCACTTTAGCAGAGGAATATCTAACAGCCAGGGTCTGCAAGCTTCACAATCTCCATTCATCTCTAGAAATCAGGACATTCAGTACTCTTCTGATCTCTCACCAGCCTCTTGGTTCTTCATGGTCATGACATACCCTGACCTGAAATTATTGATGCTTGAAGTGTGGATGTATATGTGTTGTTCAGCAGCAGAGCCTCTGTTTCTATGCAATAAACAGTTAAGAAGGCCCACTTTATTTTTTCCACCTGCTTCCAGCATCCCATACATTTGTTTGAAAATTAGATTTACCTCATTTCTTTCTTTAGTTCCACAACTGTCTTTCCCCATTGCCCCTTCTGATAACTGGAAAAGTCTTGTGTATAAAATTATTATTTTTCTGAAGACTTTAAGAAAAAAAGCTTTAAATGGTATATTTTTTTTTAATATTTCAAAGGGAAAAATAGCTATCTGCTACCAATTAATTTTGATAATTTGTAATATTTTGTTCTGTGTGTTTAATAACACTTTGTTATAAAATCAAAATGTCATTGTTATTTTCCAATTCTTTGACATATCTTTTTTTTTAAATCTTCATCATGAATTATCGTAATTCACAGAGGGCAATTTCTCCTGCTTTCCTTCTAAAATCTTTTTTTTTAGAGTCTTTGTCTTGCATAAGGTTAGGTGAGCCTTCAAATCTGTGTATCAAATCAGACCAGTGTTAGCACACCATTGCATTTAAGAAATTGAGAGGAGTTGCTTTGAATCGTTGCTGGAAGACAGTTTCCTCTCTCTTTTGACTACAGGTCATTTAGGTCCCCAAATTTCAGCAATCTGCATTGTAAACTTAGATGTCTAAAGTAAGCTAAAGTTGCTAGTGTGTGTATGCATTAATTGACAAATGATTTGAAGTTGGTGTATTCACTTGTAGAAACAGGCCCAGTCAAGATGAGGATATTGTTTGAATTTGACCGCAAAATGAGGACATGCTCTAATTATAATGTTCACACAGCTGTTATGCTTCAAAACAATTCCAAGCCCCAATCTTGGAAAATGATTTGCTGTGAGGTACTCTTTGGCCTTGCAGAGTTTTATTGACTTCAGCGAGAGTACAAGTATGTAATGGTGCCAAGCATTGCAGCTGCAGTAATTAATTTTGAGCTGTGTAAGAGCAGGAAAAGGTGTAGTCTTTCTAAATCTTTTAATCCAGAGCTGCTTTGCTGTCACATGAAGACATAAAACTTTATAACGTGAACATCACAATCTTCATGACCATCATTTTGATGGTCAGTGTGCTATGTACCCTATAGTAAGTGTGACTAAATGCCATGACAATGTTAATTCATCATTGAAAAAATTTACAACTCCATTCCTTATTCCCATTTTAAGTATGTACGCAGTGATGGCTTGGACTTGAATATATGTGCCTTGTGCAAAACACTTGATAATTTCCATAGTTATTATTTGAAAAAGTAGGGTAACCTTTGGATCTCTAATATACTCAGGCTGTACGATGGTGTTAGAACATAAAATACAGTTAAGGAGAACCACCTCAGAACCTGTCTCTACCCTCCTCTTCACTCAATCTTTTCAATTTTTTTTTTTTTCCTACAGCTCTTCTCAAATGCCATTTATTGCAACTGCCTCCATAGTCATACCACTGTCTTACTCTTGGACCAGCAGGGCTGGAAATATCTGCTATGTAATCAAATTTCACTCCCCCTTGTGGGAGAAAGGGAATAGGAAGCAGCAACAGGCAGAGATAACTCTGAGAAGCAAGTAGACAGAAAATAGTACTGGATGTTTACTTTTAGCAAAATGGAAAACACCACAATTTGCAATTGATTTTCTACACTCCACCATAAAGGCTAAGAACACAAAATTTCCAAATTGGAAGCTGACACTTGAGAACACTCTAGAAGCAAGAGTTAAATTCCATGGCCAAGGAATCATTCAGTCTTGCTGATACATCTGCCTTGTTAGTAATAAATCTCCAGAAGTCATTATCTAAATCTGCTCCCAGCTACATCCTCTGTGGTTGAAGTTCCTTTACTTCTCACAGGCTTGGCCAGAACAAGTCTGATCAGGACATGGGCAAGAAAATTTCAAGACAAATTCAGGATACTTAAAGACATCTCTTTGTAAAACAATACTAAAGCCATGTCAGCTGCAGTGGTAGAAAAGCATATCCTGCTTCTAGAGAGGACAATTTGTTAGGCTGCATACTAAACTGGTTTGTTATTTAATCCAGATCTTTATATGCTTGTAGTATGAGGAACATAAAATGTGTTTCCACAGTGCTGGGCAAGTATAGAGTAGTATAGAGTAGTTCTTACCCTGAATGACTGACAAACTGAGCTAAGGACAAGCATTAACAGATTAATATAGAAAGACATACAAGTAACAGGAATGATAGGACAATAAAAGCAATGACATTTTCAACATTATTTCAGAATTTCAGAGCTCCATCCTTTTAACCAACTTCATTTTTTTTCTTTTCCTGGCTCTGTTTTATTATGAGAGACTCTACAAATGTTATTCAAACAGATTCTTCTGTGTAGCTTCTAAATCTTTTTAGCATTCTGTGAGTATGCAAAACATTATAGTAGCACAATATTTTCAAGATAATTTTTTTTGCTTACTGCAGACATTATTCCTATTACAGCATCTGGAAAGAGGAGATCTGCCAGCTAGTTTAGCAAGTGTAAATTACAGTTGACAAGGATAATTGATACTCCTGATCTATCTTTTCTCTGTGGTCAGCTGGGAGTTTTGGGGTTACACAAGTTTTTATACATTATTCAGCTAAATTGAAAAGCCAAATGTAGAATGCTGCACTAAGAACAGTATATGGATTTGAGGAAATTCCTGAAAGAAAATCTCACAGTGAGTGAATAGATTATACTGTCCTATAACTGTATTGTATCTGTACCTCTTTGAGATGCAGCTCTTTTCTCTTAAGTAAGGTGCAATAAGCATCATGCTTGAGAATTATGGAATAATATTTCATATGTAGAGCATAGCAATATTTCTCAGGAAGGTGGAAAGCAAGCAATGAAATAGCATTTAGGAAGGCTGGTGTACTCTAAATCTTATCTCAGTGAAAAAATTTTCTTGGAGTGTTTGTGAATGTATGATGACGTCACACATGGGAACTCTAGTGTTTTGTCTATAAAAATGGTCTTGTAGACTTGTGCCTACAGCTATCCTTGCATAATTTAATAGATGGTCAAAGTACATATGACCTGAGGACAGGACTCAGACCTTGAGTCATACACGAAGAGAGAAGCTTTCAACCCTGAACCAGTTACTCAGCCTCTGTAAAATCACGGAGTTAAGAAAGACAACTGTCTTAAGTGTTGTTTTTGGCTGGGTTTTAAGGATCATTTTTCTGAAGTATCTAACATACATTTACTAAGTGGTAAGCTTAGGTACCATACTCTGTGTTTACATTCTTATCTTAAAGACCTGTTTGTAAATCCTCAGGTCTTTTATGTCCCATGTTGTTCAGAACTTTAATAATTACTTTTGACATGTGAAGACTAAGGAAATTTCAAATTTCTTGTTTGTTATACTGTATTTTCTTATGTTTTGAACACTGGAAAATAATTTCCTTTACTAGTCATGTACCAGGACACCAACTGAAAAATTCATAGGTCTCCTGAAAAGAAGATGGCATTTGCAAATAAGGCAAAGAATGAGATGATCACTTGAATCTAGGGTTTGTGCAGTATTTTTAGTGCTCACAAGAAATCCTCTTAGCTGACTTTCAGAAATGGTACATTTTTAAGACTCTTTGCACCTTCTCATAATGATTTGAGACAGAAATATTTTAGCACTTACTTTGTTTGCTTGGTTGTACATGAAGCAGTACTAGCATTTCTTTGAGAAACAAGTCCACTGCATATAAAGAAAGTTGCAAAATTAAAAGGGCATGTTCTATTCTTCCTTCTCGTGGGAGAAATCTGCTGAGACTTTGATCTCATCCATGTTACACTATTACTTGACATAACATTGGTATTTTGCATTTCATTTCTAAGGATTTATAGAAGGGCATAAATAACGATTTTTTAAGAGTGTTTGTCAGTTTTAATATACATAGTACCATTTAAAAAATCTAATCCAATTAGCTGATTGAGAGATTGCTTCTCTGATATTCAGAGCTGTTTCTCTGGATGTTTAAATCAAGCAAAAAGTATTCTCAGGACTGTCTTTCAGTTAGTTTATTTTCATCCTATCCTATTTTAGCTAGTGTCTAGGACATTTGTGAAGTTATATTGAACTTATCTTTGACAGGATGTAATACAGAAGATGTATCTGCAACTTAAGATGTGTTCTTAAGTTGTAAAAGATGTCAGTACTAAAAAAATGAACCAACATGAAAACCACTCAACACTTCATACTTAATCTATATGAACAAGACATTTCCCACAAAAACTGCATTCTTCAGCTGTGTGGGTAAATTATAATCTTCAGACTGTTTTGGAGAAGCTTCAGGTATTAGGAAGACTATTATGCTGCTGAAATCTTATATAAAAATGAGCAACAACATCCTACAAACACCTTGCAGACATCCTGAGTTATCTAGAGGAAGATTTTCAGAGGAGCTCATCATTGGCCTAATTTTCCTCTCAATGACTTAAGAGGCAGCACAATTTAACTGGAGCAAGTGAGTTAGAAAATTCCATATTGTGGTTTGTTTTTGTTTTGTTTTGTTTGTCTGTTGCTGTAGTTGTTTTTTTAATAGGAAAAAAGCAACCAACATTTTGATGGTGTCTGGAAATCCAGAGGCATTCAGGCACTCCAGGGATGCCATGATGTGATTTCAGTAAAACAAATTTCTCACCAAGGAGATTTCTGTGAACTGAAGCCAACTCTAGCTTCAAAAAGGTGCTATTTCATAATTTGACATAGCGTGGAAGCACAGCAATCCAGTCTTACTGAGGCAAAGATACAAAACATAGCAGCAAGGTCTCTATTTGAAAGAAACCACCACAATGTCAGGTTCAGACAGATGCAGGGGAAAAGTCAGCATGCCTGGTTGTTATTTTCTTGGACACCATTTCATTCATGATCATCTAGAACATGTGTTTGATACACCTGAGATGTAAAACTGGATATTAATTGACCTCTTTACATCTCTGTTACACAAAACACTGTCCCCATGACCTTTATTGAATATGGCACATTACAAGTCAAAGCTCTTCTGGACCCCTTCTGAGCCAACCTCTGGAATATCAGAAGTATAGCCACATTGAAAATTGTTGACTAAACAATCTTCTCCTTATTTAAATTGCTGACTAAGCAAAATCTCTGCTTTTCAAGCAGAACATTCTGCAACATTTGAGGTCAGGTTGGATGGGGCTATGAGTAACCTGATCCAGTTGAAGATGTCCCCGTTCACTGCAGGGCGGTTTGACTAGGTGACTTTTAAAGGTGTTTTCTAACCCAAAGCATTCTATGGTTCAATGCTTTTGATTGAATTCAATCAACAAATTCAATCAATACAATTATTTGCACATAGAGCTCTTCTTTGATTAATTTCAAATTCTATGTTTTGACAAATATTCTTAAGCTCTTGGAGTATATTATTTCAAACTTCTGAAGACCAGTAGTCTGCTTTTTACATTCTGGAGGAACTAGGAAAATGGTGTCATCTCCTCTCTAGTGTTTGCAAAGTTCCAGCTTTGTCTTCTGGGATAGCTTGAAAGAGGTAAAATTGCTCACAAAAGTATTTTCTACCCAGCTGGAATATCCTGCTAGCAGGCTATGTGTATAAGGTGTCCAGTTGTAGCAGTTTTATTAATACTTGGTAACGATCCCTTATATCAGTCCATCACTTCATTCTATGGAAACATGTCAGGAATCTGGTGCAGAAAACATTTCCATTATCAATTCCTTAAAACATTTCTCTCTCTTGGAAGATATACCTGAAAAAAAATGTTAAAAATGGCAATGAAAACACTATGATGTCCTAAGCAAAGATCTACCTCAAATCCCACCATATTGTTCTATAGAAGATTGACACCAACAGAAAGGGTCAAATTTTTGGCATGAATAGTGAAGTAAGAGGATTTGTTAATTTTGTTTTCATTTTCTTTATCATTTCCCTTTTTTTTCCTTTTTCACCTCTTTTGAAGATTAGCTAGAGCTATCCGAGTCCAGCAAGATGGTTAGGAAACCTTGTGAAAACTGCACACCAAGCATACTCTTCTTTTCAACTGTAACAATGCTTCTGAGCACTGCCTGTTTTTAGAGAAAGGAGAACCTTTGTGTGACATGAGCAGTGACTTCAAGCTTTTGTAGAATGCAAATACAGAAGCTGAGTAAAGGGTTGTGAACAACATATGCACCTCTTAAGTCTAATTTGAGAATATTTGACACATCAGGCATAGAAATCTCTTCCTACATTATGCTTTTTGTAGAGATGAAATTTATAGTATTTTTTTTCAATGAGGAGTAAAAGGAAGTCTCCCTGCATATAATGCATTTAAATACCAATTCTCTGCTGCTTCTCACCAATATAACATTGTTGTCTTTTAATCACTCTATTTGATATTTGATACATGGCAGTAAAATATTTATATTGCAAATTGTACAGTAAACCTTCAGTTTAGGAGCAAATTAATAGTCTGGAACCGTGAGAATCTGACTATATCTGAATATTGATGATCTCACTTTCTGAGTCTCTCTGGGATTGGGGGTGCGAGGTGTTGATCATTGCTTCTCACTGATAAGCAAAATATTTCCAGAGCGTGAAGAATTCTGTGGTGTGTGAGAAGGATAAACCATAATCTGCATCAACACACTAACTTCTTCTCTGCCATTTGCATTGAAAATCAGGTAGAAGTTATGCTAAGCTCTCTATTATAGCCTCATGTATGTGAAAGGTCTTCCCCTTCATTTGAATAAGGCCTCTTATGCATGTGAAAAAAGCACATTTAAAAGGAACGTTCCTTTAATTAGGGTGGCATTTAGAAGCAGAATCCTTAAATGTTCACTTTTTGTGATGCTAAAATGTGGAGTATTTTCAAATATGTTGTAGCATTCATTTTCATCAACCATTTTTATTTTTATTTATTTTTAAAAGGAAATTACATGCTCTACAATGTGAAGTGAAGGAGTAGATTAGTATGACTAGCTAGATTAAGGAAAATTTAAATCAGACTGTTTGATGAAATGTAGGAAAATGTTTAAATATAGGATTAGACTTACAATATAGAAAGCAGTCAAGGAGATCAAAAGAACTCTGTTCAGAAAGTCCTATTAAAAAGAGAGGGAAAAATCTATTGAGTGAATTCTTATAGCTAAATGATTAAAGTGTTTTTAATATATTACATTCAATCTGACTTTAAAATAAAAATAAACAGTACAGAGTGTGCACGAGGTAGAGATTGTATTCTTTTCTTTTTATAAAGATGAAGTCACTGGGCCTATATGAAACTGTCATAAAACATATATATGAGACTATGGAATTTAACTTAAAAGGAGTTCCCCAGAGAATAATTTTAAATCTGGCATGCAGCTTTATGGAGACAGAAGTTAACTGATTGGCATCGGTATGAATATGGATTTCTTTAAATCCATATTTGATTTTCTACTCCTTAAAAAAAATCAAATGTAACCTAATAACCACATCTTAAGCAAACCTTTGGAAGAACATGTTTAATCCTGTAGGGTGTCAATAGAAATGCCTCTAACTTCAGTATCATACAACTAACCTAGATCATAGGAGTGACTTCCATAGCTTCGGTATCTCAGAAATCTACACTCGTTTTGTTTTGTTTTAATTAACGTTAGACTGGGCTCTTGAATCATGGTTAAGGCTAAGTGTTGACAGGACTCTGCATGGTCCTTTTATCCCTCATTGGAAAACTTTACAAGGAATGCACAACGAATAACTTGGATTACAATGTATTGTTCACATTAATACTGATGGTTTTTCCTATTTTTTACCAATCTGAGACTTTAACAGGTTTTCATTATATAGAATAAAAAAATAGTGGGCACATAAATTTTGTACAACTGTATGTGCAGTGTTAATCACCTGTAAAACACATATCCCATTCTAGTGATCTACTTTTGTTTTAGTGTTTTAAAAAACAACAAAAAAAGAAGAAACTTCAATGCAGTGTACAGCCCCTCAATGCTCAAATGAACCACAGAATTCTTTCTAAATTGATTTCCTAGTCCGGCATTTATTAAAAAAAATATCACTACAGCAGTGATGAATTTCAATCACAGTGCATACAAATTTGTATTTCAAAGTCAAATTTTAATTTGGCATGATTATTCACTAGTAGATGTGGACTTCTTACTTTTCCTAGTTTCCTCTATCACGAGGTCTCCACATGTGTTTACTACAATTAAAAAGCAAAAGGGGTAATTTCATTATGGTCCTACTTCCCATCAGTCCTTCCCAATGACATTTACATCCAGTCTTTCCAGGTACCATTGTATTGGGTTTAAATGAGATGGAGTTAATTTTTCCCATAGCAACCCTCACAGTGCTGTGCTTTGTGTTGAGAGCTAGAAAGGTGTGGTAACACAAGCTTTGTGGCTACTGCTGGGCAAGGCTTACACAGCACCAAGGCTGTTTTTTCCAACATTCCCCCCAGTGGCTGGGGTGGACAAGATCTTGGGAGGGGACACAACTGGGACAGCTTACCCAAACTGACCAAAGGGATATTGAAGAACATATGATATCTGCTGAAGAGTAAAAACCAGGGAAAAGAAGAAGGGGGGTGGTGGGGCAACAGGGACACACACAGATATCTGCTTGTCCTCTGGAGCAACTGCTATGTGTACTGGAGCCCTGCTTCTCAGAAAAGGGGCCAGACATGGCCTGCTGATGGGAAGTAGAGAATAAATCTTGTTTTCGTTTGCTTCCATGCGTGGCCTTTGCTTTGCTTTCATTAAACTGCCTTTATCTTGACCCATGGAGTTTTTTCCATCCTATTTTCTCCCAATTGTCCTGCTGAGAGGGTGGGAGTGATAGAGCAGCTTGATGGGCATCTGGCACCCAGCCAAGGTCAACCCACCACAACCATTTACAGCAAAACACAATAGAACTGCTGATAGTTTGAATAGTGATGTATGGAATGGACAGCTTTTCCAGTTGCATATTAGAAGTAACTGCTCACAGGGCAAACAGGTTTGTTTGTGTCAGTCAGCTGTACATGGGGTGTATTCATCCTTTAGTTCAATAACTACAAAACACAGGATAGAATAATTTCACAAATATATATATATTTTGAAAATATTCTTGATGTAAATGGGTGGTTCCAGGTTTCCATTTTTATCTAATGAATTTTGAGCAGGATAAATTTATTGTTTTTCTTGCTATAGTATCACAAAGGCATGCCCAGTTGATTAGTTTATTAGTGCATACTGACTGTACTCAAGGGCTGCATTCAGCATCTGGGATGTCCTGTAATAAGAGTTGAAGAGTCTTGTGCCAGTAAATTTTCCAGTTGTTCCTACAACAGCTTTAGTTCCACAGATAGGAGTGAACAGAGAGAATATCTGCATATAGATCTACAAGTACTTTAATTTCTGTGCCCTTTGGTAGTGCTGTGATTACAGCTCAGCAATGCAGCTACTATCAAACAGCTGGCAGATGCTACTATACAGCAGAATGGGAGACATTGCCTGCAAGGTAAACAGAAGCAGCAGCATAAGAAGGTGGGAAGGAGGGTAAAAGTCCTGGAGGGCCAGTGATTAAAAGGAGCATAATCAGGAGCTCAAGAATGGAAGAAATAAAGGTGGAAAAAAAACTAGCAGCAGCTTCTCAAAAACATTGTTTAAAATAATAGAAGACACCATAAATTAAAAGAGAGATGAAAAGATGTCATCAGAGAAGGCTGTGCACGAAGCAAGCTTGAAAGAATAGGTGGCCACACAAATCTCTGTAGAAGCCACCAGGCTCTTGGTTTGCAATAGGTAAATATTGAGGCCTGTATCTTGTGGATACTAGCAGGCTATGCTGCCATTCAGTGAGACCTAGACAGACTGAAGAGTTGGGCAGGGAAAAATCGAATGAAATACAACAAGGGCAAGTGTAGAGCCCTGTATCTGGGAAAGAATAACCCCATGAACCAGTATAAGTTGGTGATTAACTTGTTAGAGAGTAGTGTGGGGGAAAAGGACTTAGGGTCCTGGTGGACAGCAGGATGACCATGAGCTAGCAATGTGCCCTCGTGGCCAAAGAGGCCAATGGCATCCTGGGGTGTATAAGAAGGGGTGTAGTTAGTAGGTCAAGAGAGGTTCTCCTCCTTCTCTACTCTGTGCTGGTGAGACTTCATCTGGAATATTGTGTTCAGTTCTGGGCCCCTCAGTTCAAGAAGGACAGGGAACTGCTTGAAAGAGTCCAGTACAGTGCCACAAAGATGATTAAGGGAGTGGAATATCTCCCTTATGAGGACAGGCTGAGGGAGCTTGGAGAAGAGGAGACTGAGGGATGACCTCATCAATGTTTATAAATATGTAAAGGGTGAGTGTCAGGAGGATGGAGCCAGGCTCTTCTCTGTTATGTCCAATGATAGGAC